>JAXGGA010008695.1:0-55369 GCA_038373865.1 Uloborus plumipes | reverse complement strand
CATCATCACTAGGAGTAAGATTTTTATTTCTCCGACGGCAGACAGATATGTATGATTTAACAGCTGCGCATCTGTGGTCCTTTGGGGAAATTAGAGAGCATTCTGGAGGAGCAGAAGCCAATCTCCAATCTGCTTGTTAACGCCTACTGTCGATCTACTCCTGAGCAGCCACCTGAGCTCCAAAAAAGTGCTTTTGGCCGATTGCTTTCCTTTCTATTAGATTCTCCTAAATGTTTCGCCTTAATGGGTGACGCCGAATTGAGCTAACTTGAGCTTGCGGTGGATGAAGCGAAAACGGTGCGAGTTTAAGTTGTTCCACAACTACCGACCTTAGGGTGCTCGAGGAGAGCATTTTCGCCCTCCCACTCCGATAGACTACTTTTCCAAGTTAAAACATTGGAAGAAGATGACTCTCTATTGGATCTGAGTTTACCTTACGTTCATTAAATGTTCAGTATAGCATACAGAAAATGTCGCATTGAAGTTTACCAGTGATTGCCTTTATTAAAGTGAAAACGAAACAGGAGAAAAACTTTTTTGAATCAGATTTGGTATCTTAATTTTTATTATGGGTGGTTAGAGTTAATGTTAATTGGATAAAATAGTTTCACCATATATTTTTTTACTACAGAGAGTCATTGTCTTTTGGTCATTTTGATGTATTGTTCTGCTTCTTAAAAATAGCTTATTTAACTCCCAATCATAATTTTATATGGAGTTAGTCCAGGAGTTTAGCCACACATTTTTTTTGCAGCTGTATAAAAAACTATGATGCACACAACGTAAAATAAATCATGCTGTGCTATTTGATGAAAAATATATCAAATTTTGCACTGCGGCAAAAAGAAAAAAAAAAAAAACTCATGAGTGATTTTTTAAAAATATTTTTTTCTAAAGCGTTACACAGCGGCTCCTCACGTGTATGTTCAGTGAAAGACGCCGCAATTGTGCGGGAGAACGTAACACACTCATGTCTGCAATATTTTTGCAAATCTGTGCTTTGAATATTTCTTTTCTTACGATTATCCGTTATGTTCTTTGCGAGAACTCATAAGAAGCCTACTGGTGCCCCATCCCGACCGCTTTCTTACTTTGGGGCATCTAGCTACACAGTGTAGTTCTAATCTTAATATGATAAATCAGAAGTTAATTCAAAGTTGTAATTGAATCTACTTAATGTATAAGTGCAAAGTTGAATTCAAATACACTCTTCGGGTTTCCGTGGCCGACCGTTGAAAGCACTTACTTTGCATCTCGGAGGTTGTGGGCTCGATTCCCACCGGTATCCTGGATGTTATTTTCTTTCTCTTGTGATATAAATCGTTTTTATGCTGTCCTGTGTCTAACTACAAAATGTACTGTGTGTTGTCTTATTTGGTGCCCTCTTTGTGAAGAATGGCACCCCTCTTTCAGACAGCTGTGGAACGAAACAACAGCAAAAAAAAAAAAAAAAAAAAAAAAAAAAGCTCTCTTTCTAATTGAGAAAATCCCTGTGGTTGAAAATACCAGTAAGTGTTTACAAAGCATTCCCATGTGACACACTTTTTGATCACTATCACTGAGTCGTCGATGTAACAAATTACTAAATACATCATAAAGACGTCACTGCAGCGTCATTTAGAGATGTTGCCGTGGACTGACATTCGTAAGCTGACTGCAGATGACTTTACAGTGACGTTTCGTGACAGACTGTTCCTATATTCTTGACTGATGTGAAAGAGGAATTTCAAAGAAGTTTCACGGGCTTCAAAAATATGAGATAGTACTGAAAAGCAAGAAATCTTGAGCGACATTCTCCGCTACCGGGTGATGAATGAAGTACTGAAGATGTAAATACTTTTGGTAATAAAATATTTGATTTTTGGCTACTTTGAGATCGGAATACTATTCAAAAATATGTTTGTTTTAAAGAATAAACATGCCGACGCTTTTTTCAAAAAAAATCTGGATAAAACATGTGTGTTTAAGTAAGGTCTCAGTACTTCGAAGTCTTTTTTTTTTTTTTTTTCAAATTTTGTCCAATGTTACATTAGCTTAACGTACATTTCAGAAGAACTGCTTGTCAGAAAAAAAACCCCTGTAAAGTACATGAGAAGTAAATTATGATGCCTATTCATTGATAATAACCTCCAGAACTTTTATTGCTGTCATTTGCATTAAATTTATGCCATTTTTCAAAAGTTAAGCTTGAAATAAAAATTGATATTTTTTGTTTCAATTTTCTATAACTTACAACTCTGCACTACCAGTTTTGTGATGAAGTTGTTGAATAAGAAATTTATATTTTGTGCAATTTTACTTCTATTTTGACTGCCAAATGCTGTACGGCTGGAAGTAGTTTGCTTATTGGATTGCTCTTAAGTGTTTTAATACTATCCCTCAATAAAACTTTTTTAATAGCAGCTGTCTATGCACTATTCAAGTATATTTTCACCGTTTTTCAGTAACGTAGACCAGTTTCATTGGCCTAAAGTGAATCTAAAATGATTAAATAATGCAAAAATGTGTAACGTTCAAATAAGATCAAGGAGAAAAAGCTGAAATAATTCTTAACTTTTTTTTTTTTTGGGGGGGGGATGAGAATTTTAGATGAAACTCACCGCAGTAGGATGTTAAAAGATCCCTTGATTTAAAATCTTTGCTAATTTAATTTCGTGACAATTTTATTCATTCTTTTGATACTTCTTAACTTATTTCAGTATAATTTTCAGTGAAAAAGTATGTAAATAGGTATGAAATACTGACATCAAGTTAGTCTACTTTGTTATATCACGAAAAAAACCATTGTAAAACTTAGATTATATAAAATAAATATTGAAAGAAGGAATCTAACCAAATCACCAAGTACGAAAATGAATATTCGTTAACAATAAATAGTAAATAATTTATTGGACTTTTGACGATGTGTTTATTTAATTTCAACATTATAGATTCAGAGAAGCAATAGTGTAGTGTAACTTTAGAAAGAATTAAAGGAACAAATAATTAAATAAATAACTGTAAAATGCATTAAAATATGCATTCGTCGTACAGGTCTACTTTACTGTATAATATTTTGACTACTCTTTTAGTGAGTCAGATTTTTTTTTCAGTAAAAGTAAAGGAATGAAGCTTAAATTATAAACAAACTTGTTTCAAGAAAAAGATAAATTAATTAACTCAATTCCCTGATATATTTTGATATCTTTGATTGCTTGAATCATGGCTAAAGTATCTTCATATTTTCATGAATTTATACTATAGAATTTACTTAAAACATTGAAAATAACGTAAATTACTAGCAAATGAACTAATAAAGAAAATAAATAAAACTATTTATTCCTAAGATATTTGTATGTGGACAGGAATGTTTTGTAAAGTTGATGATGTAAGTAAATGGGAAAGTTGATAATAACAATTCGAAAGTATCGGATGAAATTAAACTAAATGATTTAAGAATTAAGTTTTTTCCAAATAAGACTTAGAATGCAAATTCTTAACATTCTCAAATAATTCTTGGAGTACTTTGGCTCAATGTTACCTGTTGAGTCCAGAGTTTAGTTTATGTTACACTTTTTGTGTCATGAGCACTAATTTTATGCAGCATTTAGAAGTACATTTCGAAATTATGTTGTGAAAAATAACTGAGCGATGAAAAAAAAAAAAAAAAGAGGTCGAGTATTAAAAAAAAAGAAGAAAAGTTTGACCTCTGAAAAATAGTGCATGTTTTGAACAATATTTACGTAATCTGTGTTCTGCATTTTTTGACATAAGTAAAAGCGCATTGAGAAATTAAAGAAAAAAAAATAAATAAATAAATAAACTAAACACTTGGTCAATTTTTTAAGGGGGGTAGGGAGTGGGTACAGATCCGCAATGTGTGAAAGGAAAGGAAATTAATTTAACCCATCAATGCCTGATTTTTTTCCCAAAGATATTTTGTATACTGATTACCAAAAGTGTTTAATGGACAGGAAAAAAAATATCATGTAAAAAATAAATTTTTTATTAAGGAAAGAAAAATCGTCCCTTAAAAGTTACGATAGACCCCAGAGGGTACATACTTTTTTTACTAATTTTTTTTTCTGCCTACGATATAATATTTAAAAAGACATTTTATAAGAAGAAATAAAATCAGCAATTAACATAAACTGGGAAGCTGGGAATAACTTTGAAAACTAAGCGTTTTTTTCTTCAGATTGTGAACGATGTAATTTTTGATAAAGATCATATTAAAACTGCTACAGAACAAACACACTTTACAATGGTTTTGTGTGAAATCTGTTAATAACAAATAGAAACAATACCAAGGTACTAATTGAACACTATTATTTGGTTGAAATGTTCGTCTTTGGGAAATTCAGACCCTTTTTTGGACCGTTCCTAAAAAGGGACGCTAGGCATTAATGGGTTAATGAGGAAGAAAAAAATATCTAAAGAGAATAAAAAATCTATATTCTTTGCGATTAAATTAAATCTACTTAAAAATCCTGCAAGTTATTTAAAAACTTTCAGATTAATTTAATGCCATTTATTGTATTAAATAAAACAAAAAAGTTGAAATAATAAAAATACTTTTATGAACAGAGACATTTATTTTTTTTTGCTTTATTAACCGTACAAAAGAAATGTAAATACAGGGCTAAATGTATCTTACAAAATCTAAACCAAAGCGTAAAAATCGAAATAACCTTTGAAGCACATTCAAGCAATTTATTTCTTAAATAAAGGATAAGTACTTGTATTATATTTTTCAAGAAGCATCGGAAAACCTTTTATTCGAAGAAGTGAGTATTGTAGAAAATTTCTGGTTAATCAAGTATTTTGCGAGAACAGCTCCAAGAAAAGTGAAGCGAAGTAAGAGTATTACGACCTCAAAAGGAAGAAAGCTGGTAGCGAATAGCCCATAGACCACAAGGTTCGATAAAAGGAAGCCTTTTCTGTCCCTCTTCGCAATCCTCATTCACGAGCAATAACCAATTTTCCCGCTCCCAAATCGTTTTTCAAAGTTCCTCAAATGGCCGCAGGAACAAGAATGCCAATTTCTCTACTCACTTAGAACAAGGCTCTTCGCCGAAGAAAAGGAAACGAAGAAAGGGACAGAAGTAAAAAAATAAATAAAAAAAAGACATATGCAACAGTAATCTCTAAGTAGCGAAACTAACGGAAGGTGCAAGGAAACACCTTTTTGCCCGATGTTTTAGTATTTATGATCTCATCCGGTTTTCGGCTGCACTCTTGGACGATCCAGAATCCCTAGTAGTTGTCGGGAACTTGCCAGAGATAGTCTAGAGCAGGAGGAAGAGGGTGAGAAGTGAAATAGAAAATCTCATAATCGTCTCCAAGAAAAGGAATTTTCCTGCCTCCAGGATAAGTTCTCTATAAAAGTGGAATGGGTTATCGATCAGATAATGAAGCTTTCTTCCACGTTCCTTGGCGCACTAAAATTTTATTTCCCGCCAGAAGATGGAGGGGGAGGGTGCGATTTTTATGTCTAACTTGGTGATACTAGTTAAGATTTTGTGTCGCAGAGAAATGCTCTGTTTGCAACAAATCACAGCTCTGGAGAGGAATTCCCGAACACTTTCGCATAGTTTCGTAATCATAACGCTTGATATCTTATAAGACTTCAGAAATTAGAATACGATAGCAAAAGTGCCTTCAGCAGTGATGCGACGAGAGAGAGAGCAGTAAGTCGAAAATAAAACTAACGTTTAGTACTGGAATTTCCGCTTATTCACTCAGAAGTTAGAAGTATGTTAAGTACTTTTTTTTAATACAAAGAAAGAGAAAAATTAATTTATTAAAAATAAATAAATAAGTAAATATATTTAATTGTTGACATCTTGAATTGAAATTACGGTTTTCGCTATCACGAATTATGATAGATGTGGATGTGTATTAGGGTGGGCCGAAAAAACACTTTTTTTTATTTCGAATTTGTAATAGCGCGGAAAAGTTGCGAATTATGAAGACAAAAAGAAGGAAAAAAAAATTATCGAAATCGGTTGATATCTTCCGATCGCGCATAAGGCCTAAAGTTTGACAAAAATTGAAAAAACTTCATTTTCGCAATTTTTTTTTAAAATTTTTGAATTGGATGTTTTCGAAATGTAATAGTGCGGAAAAATAGCTAATTGTAAAGACAAAACGAAGGAAAAAAAAATTATCGAAATCCATTGATATCTTCCGATCGCGCATAGGGCCTAAAATTTGACAAAATATGAAAAAAACTTCATTTTTGCGATTTTTTTTGAAAAAATTTTGAATGAAATGTTTTCATAATTTTTTCGCGCGAAAAAATTTATAATTATGAAGACAAAAAGAGGGATAAAAAGGAGGAAAAAAATTATTGAAATCTATTAATATCTTCCGGTCGTGCCTAGGGCCTAAACTTTGACAAAATATGAAAAAACATCAATTTTTCGATTTTTTGTTTAATTTTTTGAATTAGATGTTTTCGTAATGCAATAGTTTGTAACGTTTACTAATATAGCCTTAAAACATTGTGCTTTGATTTTGTTTTGGTCATTTAATATCTTCCGGTCGCGCATTAACCCCAAAATTACCCAAAATAATAATTAAGAAAAAGTTACATTTTTACGCGTTTTTGGTTTTTGATGAATATTTTTTTGTGAAACAACCGTATTATTTTTAAAGACAGACTGACAATAATATAGAAAAACAAACTACCACAGGTTCAGTCGATATTATTCAGTTGCGAAAAGCCTTAGAAACTCTCATGCGTAGACGTCGGGCAGCAATGCAGGCAACGTCACTCGCCTGGCTACGGCTCTCTTCCACTCCATCGCCGCCTTCCTAGGACCACGTCAGCTGTCTGCCTATATTGTTTTTTCAGTCTGCGTTTCTATGTAGTAATCGCAGTGTCCTATTATTTTGTTCAATCTAGCTTTTTTCATTTTGAAATTTTTGTAGTCTTCTGCAATGATGTAGTTTTCTGCTCTGTGTGAACTCGGTGATTTAACGAAAAAGTTATACAATTGCCGGGCCAAATAACAAGACAAATACTCTAATAACAAGACAAATATTTGGCTGCCCCACTTTCGGTACTCCAAAAGAACTGCCATCAAACAAGCCGTCCACTGGCAAGGACATCATTAGGTGCCGTACTCAAGGAAGGTTAAATTTGGCTCTAGAAATTAATAATGGTGTCTTCGCCAGTAGGCAGTTAGGTTGATGGCAATTCTTTGGAGTGCCAAAAGTGGGGCAGCCAAATATTTGTCTCGTTATTAGAGTATTTGTCTTGTTATTACATAACGTTTTGTTAAATCACAGAGTCCACACACAGCAGGAAACTACATCATTACAGAAGACTACAAGACTTTCAAAATGAAAACAGCTAGATTGAACTAAATAATAGTACACTGCGATTACTACATAGAAGCGCAGAGTGAAAAAACAGCATAGGCAGACAGCTGACATGGTCCTAGGAAGGCGGCGATGGAGTGGAAGAGAGCTGTAGCCAGGCGAGCGACGTTGCCTGGATTGCTGCCCGACGTCTGCGCATGAGAGTTTCTAAGGCTTTTCGCAACTGGATAACATCGACTGAACCTGTGGTAGTTTATTTTTCTATATTATTGTCAGTCTGTCTCAAAAAATACTACGGTTGTTTCACAAAAAATTATTCATCAAAAACCAAAAACGCGTAAAAATATAACTTTTTGAATTATTATTTTGAGTTATTTTGGGGTTAATGCGCAACCGGAAGATATTAACTGACCAAAACAAAATCAATTTAAGGCTATATTAGTAAACGTTACAAACTATTGCATTACGAAAACATCTAATTCAAAAAATTAAACAAAAAATCGCAAAAATGATGTTTTTTCATATTTTGTTAAAGTTTAGGCCCTAGGCACGACCGGAAGATATTAATAGATTTCGATAATTTTTTTCCTCCTTTTTATCCCTCTTTTTGTCTTCATAATTATAAATTTTTCCGCGCGAAAAATTTATGAAAACATTTCATTCAAAATTTTTTCAAAAAAAAATCGCAAAAATGAAGTTTTTTTCATATTTTGTCAAATTTTAGGCCCTATGCGCGATCGGAAGATATCAATGGATTTCGATAATTTTTTTTTCCTTCGTTTTGTCTTTACAATTAGCTATTTTTCCGCACTATTACATTTCGAAAACATCCAATTCAAAAATTAAAAAAAAAATCGCGAAAATGAAGTTTTTTCAATTTTTGTCAAACTTTAGGCCCTATGCGCGATCGGAAGATATCAACCGATTTCGATAATTTTTTTTTCCTTCTTTTTGTCTTCATAATTCGCAACTTTTCCGCGCTATTACAAATTCGAAATAAAAAAAAGTGTTTTTTCGGCCCACCCTAGTGTGTATTATAGTGTGTGTGTGGTTGTAGACCTTAAACGCCATTGCCTTGGAGGAGCGGAGGTCCTGGGCCAGATGAGTAGTCCCGTACCTGCTGGGGTGAGTGTAAGGTGCTGGTAGCAGATGTACCCAGTCAAAAATCAGAAGAAACCAACTGCGATCAAATAAAAGTAATAAGCAATTCGTTGATTGATTGAAAAAGGAAAGGATAACTTAAAAAGCACTATTTTCGTTGTTCCTTATCAGCATATTGTTCCATCACATCATGCAATATTTGAATATGACATTCAGTCAAATTAGCTGCACTTCAGGTATGAGCTACTACTTAAAATCTGAACATCAGTTGGCTTTGACTTATAATTTACATATAGCTGTATACAATACATATATTTTATAACGGTTCCACAAGCGTATCTTATGCAGAAAAAAGAGAAAATTGACCTCAAAAACTTTGTCAATCGTGTTTTCACGCTTTTGTAATTTAAATAAAAATGTAGCACAGTGGAGATTGGGAAGGAGATTGAGGGGGGGGGGGGTATTTTGAGAGCAGGTATGTATTTTGAGAAACCTTGTCTTGTGTTGCCCCCGAGTATGATTATGGTTATAAGTTTCATTTCTGTTGCTGCTTTTGTCATTATAGGTAATTTACTTTGCAGCGACAGACAAAGTCGATTTAAAATTAATTTTATAAGTTAAAAATATATAGTCCCTAAATGTGTTTTTTTTTTTCACTTTCGATCTTTAATGCGTTTAGTTTTATTTTTTAGTTTTAATAATTTTACGTCACTGTAGGCTACTTTTTTATATATTGCGAAGTAATAGTTTAATATGTTGAATAACACAAGTTTAAAACCTCATTTTGCTGTTGCATTGATTATGTGATATATAGAGTAAGATGTTATTATAAAACTTTTTCTTCTTTTTTGCGATTTGAAAAATGTTGTCCTACAGATTTCAAAAAATGCAAGTATATCGTAAAAAAAAAGATAGATGCATTTTAAAGTAAACTACTTTTGCTCTCATTGTATGACGATTATGAAGGAGGAAATGACTACAATAATCATATAGTACGAAGTTTACTAAAATATGGCATGATGAGCTAACGTTCTTCATCGTTATCTTAATATATAAAAATTACGTGTCCCTGTGTTTGTGGCCAATGGACTCCTCAGCTACTGAACCGATTTTAACCAAATTTTACACGCATTTTCAGTTTGGTACAACTTAAATGATAAGATAGTTTTTATCTTAATTTAGGACTGCAATATATTTTTTATAGCAAATTATGTATTTAGCTACCAGCTTTTCTGTGTTCTTGGCTAAGCCTTTTTACTAAGCCTTTTTTGACACCTCCATGGCTGAGCGACATGAAGCACACGTTCTGGCAGCTTCTGGAGCGCAGTAAACAAGTAATAATCTTTCTTATCTTAATATATAAAAATTACGTGTCCCTGTGTTTGTGGCCAATGGACTCCTCAGGTACTGAACCGATTTTAACCAAATTTTGCACGCAGTTTCAGTTTGGTCCAATTTAAATGATAGGATAGTTTTTATCTCAATTTAAGACCGCAATATATTTTTTATTGCAAATTATCTATTTAGCTACCAGCTTTTCTGTATTCTTGGCTAAGCCTTTTTACTAAGCCTTTTTTGACACCTCCATGGCTGAGCGACATAAAGCACACGTTCTGGCAGCTTCCGGAGCGCAGTAAACAGGTTGTAAGTTAGCGGTGCGTTGAGTGTTATTTGACTTTTTTGTGAAGTAAATTATAAATAAACTCGTTACTGACCTTGAAATTTATACGTGATAAGCTGTCAGAAACGATTGTCACTTAAGAGTTTTCACGCCTCTGAGGCTGAGAGGTGGAAAGCGCTTGGTGGGATAGCTCCTGGACTGCATTTAAGTGGCTGTTCTTCTTACTACTATTATATATACAAAAGTTTGTTTGGATGGATTTATGGATGGAGCAGTCAGTTGATAAGCAGTCCGAAAAAATTATTTGTTTAACTAAGCCTTTTTTGAGCCTCTGTCGCCGGGTGACATAAAGCACACGTTCTGACAGCTTCTTGAGAGCAGTAAAATAGGTTGTAAATACAGAAACAACAATGGATGATGAATGTAGGTAATTAATTTTTTTTGTATTTTCTAATAAAAAATACTTAATAAATTCAAAAATTTGCTTATTTATTGCCTTTAAGGCGGAACAGAGTTCGCCGGGTCAGCTATATTTACACTGCTCGACATTGAAAATGCAACACCAAGAAGGAGTGGTCAGAAATTGATGAAATTTGGTAAGAAGACAGAGACAGCATGGAACAATAAGTGATATTTATTTCAAAATAAATAAGCAAAATTTAGAGCGAGGACGGCGTCGGCTCAGTAAGAAGTAGGACCACCGCGGACAGCGATGCACGAAGAAACACGTCTAGGCATGGAGTCAATAAGCCTGCGGATGGTGTCCTGAGGGATGGCTCTACATTCCCTTTCAACCATTTGCCACAGTTCGTCCTCTGAACGAGGCAGTGACAGGTTCTGCAAACGGCGTCCAATCACGTCCCACACATGTTCGATTGGTGACAAGTCAGGAGAGTATGGTGGCCAGGAAAGCATCTGTACACCTCGTAGAGCATGTTGGCTGATTCGAGCACTGTGAGGCCGGGCGTTATCCTGTTGAAAAATTGCATTTGGCAGACCCTGAAGGTAGGGGATTGCCACCGGCCGCAGTACATTATCTACATATCGTTGGGCCGTCATAGTGCCCCGAATACGAACTAGAGGTGATACGGAATTGTATGCAATAGCGCCCCAAACCATTATGCCACGTTGTCGCGCTGTGGGGCGTTCCACAGTTACTGCCGGATTCGATCTTTCTCCACGTCGACGCCACACACGTATGCGATGACTATCGCTGGACAAACAGAAGCGGGATTCATCTGAGAACACTACGGTTTGCCATTCTGCCATCCACGTCGCTCTGGTCCGGCACCATTCCAAACGTTGGAGTCTGTGCTGTGAGGTCAATGGCAGTCTTCTTAGCGGGCGCCGTGGTTGCAGGCCACGTGCAACCAGTAGACGGGAAATGGTTCTGGTCGACACAGGAACATCCAGGGTACCTTGCACGTGCTGCAGAATCGACGTACAAGTGACTTGCGGGTCCGCCACAGCTTGTCGGTGAATCCGTCGATCCAAGCTGTCTGACGTCACTCTGGCTGCACCTGCACCCCTCAATGTGGCTACATTTCCTCTTTCCAACCATCTCCAACACAGCCGATGCACAGTGCTTGCATCCATGTGGGTATCAGCTGCAATTTGACGTATGGACCAACCTCCCCTTCTCAGTCCGATCACCATACCCCTTGTAAAGTCGTCTATATGCTGGAAGTGTCTTCGTTGAGGACGGCGTGGCATTTCCTCCTATCACACGTATCTTTCGAGACAAAACCAAATTTCTCCGATAATTAGTCTGGCAGAAAAACCAACATGAACATAGCCCACTTTTCAACTTCATTCTCTTATATCTTACTTCACGTGCGTCGGAGAGCTGCTCATTTCATATCATTTGCATAACTCAATGACGTGCGTCTACGGTAAAATTTGCATGAATTTCTGACCACTCCTTCTTGGTGTTGCATTTTCAATGTCGAGCAGTGTATATAAAGTTGATCTCTATAACGGTAATAAAGTTTTTCGTTTTTATTAAACATTATAGTTTAACCCATACCTTAGCCACAGCAACGCGTTGCCGGGTCAGCTACTAGTTCATAAATAAGACTTATGAAACAGTGGTATTTAATGCATATTTATTTCAATCATAAAAGAGCGGATGATCAATGAAGCAGAGAGCATGATTGAAATTGCGAGTCAGTGGCCCAATAGAGATGTTCATTCGAGATTCTAAAACTAGGAATTCGGAAACCAAGGAAATGCAGTGTATAGAGGACTAAAGGATAATATGGTTCTAAATGGCATTGTCATTGATAGAGGCCATGATGGCAGTTGTTTAGCAAACATCTTTTTGAGCATGCAGGGGAAGACTGCTCAGGTCCTAATAAGGTTGTCATTGCAATTATTCAATATTGAATCTTAACCTGAGTTTAAAGCTACGCAATAAAGAAGCCTTGGAATCTCTAAGGAACATTCTTCAGTCCCATTTGAACGTTTCTGAATTTATTTAGTAAAATGGCGTGTTGAATTTTGGTGTACGAAATCAGTCGTCGGTACGCATCCGTCTTAGAATACAGTAAGCTACTTGAGAACGTATGTCTAGTTTAAATTCCTCAACCTAGGAGTCAATTTTGCACAAAATCATGTTTAGGCAATATTTCGGTCCGATCACTGTGTTTTTGTTGCCATTAAGAAAATGGCTATTCATAGAATAAATTCAACTAGTTCCAGTGAAAACCTAAAATAAATACGTCAGCGGGAATGCCATTTGTATGACCTCAAATGTCCCGTGAGTCACCGTCAGCAAAGTAATCATGGTCAGACCGCTGTCCAGTCAATATACAGCCTTATTGGCTAAATTGTAGTTCAAATTAATTGTCCTGAGTTCAAAAGAAAAAAAAAGCCTGCTATACGACAAACGCTTACACTCCTGCCGGCGTCAAATGAACTACATGCAGATAACCTTTCCAATCTATTTTTTATTAGAACAAAATATTTAAATTTTAAAATTCAGAAGATATTCAAAGGGTTAAAATTTGATATGCCTTTGTGTAATAAGCATTAATACCGTGCAAGAATCATCTGAGCCTGAGTGAAATGAAATTTGTAGCGAATGTCTGTAAAGTTATGCAAAGTAGTTAAGTTGGTGTGAGCAGCACCCTCTGAAATAACGCTGAAAGAGGATCAAGGGATATGGAAGGAAGTTAAAATTAGTACATGGCTGTTTAATGCCTGCTTGGGGAAGAGAGTTCAATGTTGTTTATACGTGCAGTCAAAGCTCGTCTTTTAAAGCTGCTGGAAGCGCACAACAAGCGAGACGGCTACCAATCAAATTCCACACGTGTTCAGTAGGCTACATATCCGGCGAATAAGCACAAGCAGGCCGCAGAAGTTGCATATGTTAGACTGAAAGGAACCTCAAACACACACACATTCTTTAAACATGTAGACCTGCATTATCACGTTGAAAGTCGGATACAGGGATGCTTTGAACAAAGGGAACGATTTTGGTGTTTAGCACTTCATGGACGTACCTGTTGTTACTCAAACTAAGTTCTATTTGTGGAAGTAGAGGTAATCCATGATACGAAATCGTGTCCCAGAGAATGACTCGGGGTGTACGTCTCCTATGACGTTCGATAGCGTACTCTGGAAGACAGTGTTCACCAGCATAGCAACTAACTAAAAAAGCAGGATTCATCAGAAAAGACAACTTGTTGCCAATTAGACCTCAAGGCCCTGTGCTTAAGAGCCCATTGCAGACGCCGCCGTTAATGGTTTGCCATTAAGGGCTGTATGAAAGAATCTTTGCGCTCAGTCTCTGGTGTAACAGACCTCACCGAATTGACGGAGCCGACATTAGTAGACCTGTAACCCGTAACGGTAGATCAACGTGTGGATCATGACGTCCCCTTCCATTCTTCATTCCCAATTTTTCAAGTTATCCGATGCTCATTGGTCCACTTCATCCAAATATCATCTCCGTGGAACTGTTCCGTTGCACATGAACAACCATTAAGCGCTAGAGAAAAAAGAAACATGTGTAGTGTCTCAGAAACTTTTATCATTTGCATAACGTTTTATAATTGGCATTTGCTGCAAAATTCATTTTATTCAGGTGATTCCGTGTTGCATTTTCTTTTACAATGTCTGTTTATTTATTTATTTTCTTATTTAATACATGGGTTTTTACGTGTCAAAACATATTCCTCCACTGATGTATTTACCGGCTATGTTAGTAAATATTGATAAGCGTAAATGGAAATCTAAACTAAAAGAAATTCAGCGATTAGATTGCGATAGAAGGTATTAAAATGTATCAAACTCATTACGAATGAATGACAAGTGTTTTACTAAAGCGGAAAATATTTCCCTAAGACCGATATTCCCTTATTATTGTTCATTTCCTTTATCAAAACACCAAAAAAGTTGATCGAAATCTCTAAAAATGACTGTTCACTTCGGTTAACTATTGATTTCTGATATGGCGTTCTGTTTCCTGATTGTTATTGCTGATTTAAGAAGTAACCCGGTAATTGCTTTTGCAGTCTGAGTATCCCCTTTGGCGACCCCTCGTGATATTTATCTCTCCTGACAGAATATTTTTGCTCACACCCATTCGCTTTTTCTATTAAACCTTTTGACCATGTATTAAAAATAAATCAGAGCAAAAAAGAAGTAGCACAGACTCCCGATGGAAAAAAGGAAATAATAAAATAAAAAAATTTAAATAATCTGCAAAAATAAATATGCAATTTTTTGAGTTTTTTTGATTGCTTAGAAATGTAGGTTTGCTCTTTTAACGACTTTTCTCCCCTCAGTTCCCTAGCTTTTTTTTTCTATCTTTTGAGCCAAAGGAACAATCTTTATTATTATTAAAGTTCTCTCTTCACATCATTTATCGATTTATCGTTTCGGAAATGACAAAATCGATGACGAGAAAAGGTCTGATGTTCGGTTATCAGCGATTCCCCTTTCAAAGAAGGTTGGTCGCTAATTCATTCGGGCGCTAGTTCGCATTCATTGGGCTCCAGTCATCAGCATTAACTGAAGCAGCGCTACCGGGACCTCATTACTCCCTTAGAAAATAACAGGCAAGCTCCGACGAACCACTTTTGCGACTTACCCAGACCTTTGATTGGTCTACTGTGGGCACTAATAAACTTCACGAGGGGCTGAATGACTCTCGTTGATGTATCTTTTCATCTATTAAAACTTAAGCTCATTGAAATGCATTCTAAACGTCCTTTGAGAATTGAGCGTCAGTAAATTCGGTCCGAACAAGGCGTCCAAGTATCTTTTAATTTAAATTCAATAACTAATAATTTAGTACATACAGCACTTGGTAAATGAGATACCGGATTTTGGTATAAAATATGAAATACTTTTTTATACTAAAAATTTTTCTTTTAAGATCTCAGAATAATTGAAATATTACTCAGAATTTTCTTAAGTGTATATAGTATATATATGTATGTATGTTTTCCGATTTGTGTACAGTCGAACCTGCATATCTCGAACCTGCTTATCTCGAAAACCTCTCTATGTCGAAATTTTTCAATTTCCCTGCTTTTACAGCATGGATTTAATGTTTTTTCTTATGTTTATCTCGAATGATTTTTCCCGAAAACCTCTATACCTTGAATTTTCACGACTCTCATTTTTGAATTTTATCTCCAGCCACCTTTATCAGTGGTATAACTTGGAGATAAAAATCATCTTTTGCACAATCATTCAAAAAACTATGTTCGTACTTAAAGGTATGCATTAACCGATATAGTCATCACAAGTAGTAAAACGTGGACTCACAACCTGTCGTACAGTAAAACATTCAACAATATCAATGCAAAACAATCTATTAAGTATTTGACTTCGTTCAAATTGCTTCTTTTTGTAAATTTTATCACAGCCTCTGTGTACCGAAGCCTCCGTATCTCGAATTCTTATTGTTGAAGTTGCTCCTTCCAAACATTTCGAAAATTGGTGATTTTTAATTTTCTTAATTTAGACGTTTTACTGCTTTATACCTTGAGCTCTGACTAAAATAATAATAATAATAATAATTAAAAAAAAAAAAAAAAACGAGTTGTACCCTACCAAGTGCGGTCGCTCGCTGGTATTCTAATTTTTTCACATTAGCTACCAGTTTTTTTTTTTGGCTCTCTTTGCTTTATAAGAGGATTTTTGCCTCCAACTCTATTACTTTCGTATTCCATGCTGATGAGAGCATAATTAGCTCGAAACTGCAGTCCATGGATGGAAATAGCCGAGTTGGTCGTGTATTGCATGTTTCTGCCTTAGCCCTTGCTTAGGGGCGGTTACTCTCTGCTTTATATCTTTTCAGTAGTTTTTGTGAGCTATAGCAATTTTAGATTTAATATGAGTACTAATGAATTAATATTGATTACAAAAGCAGTCCATATTTATTGTGCCAAAAATATTTCAATTTTATTTCATTTTGTATCATTTTCTCTTCCCCCATCCTGTTTTTTTGCTTGTCATTCGAAAATTAAATTTAAATGAGCCTTGATTTTTTGCAAAGGATTTGAATTAAATTCAAATTTCTCATAATGTCTTTTTACCATACACGTAATGCATAAAAAACAAGTTTTGAGGAAGCACCACCAGATGCCTTAAAGATTACCATTTATCTCTGACACTTACCAGAATCGTTCTCCCACTAAATAAAATGAAAGTTATACCGCTCAGAATCAATAACTGTAAGCGTAAAGCACGAAGTTCAGCAAGGAAAAAAAAAGATTTTGCAATGTTTTCAAAGAATCCGTGAGACTGTTTATGTTTCTGAAATCTTCCATTAAATCACTCTAATAGTCATTAGAATTATTAATTTCTTGAAAGTAATTTTCATTATTTTTTTTCCCAAAATGTGCATGCCTAAAGATATTAAACTGGAGGCAGAAAATTGAGAATTTTTACATTTTCTCAACAAAAGCTTCTTGTTTATGACGCATGGATAGTTCCATCAGTTTTCTCTTTGCTTGAAATTAATGGTAGAAAACTCTGCATTTCATTGAAATTATTTTCAAAACCATTATCGCGCAACCGCCTCTCTTCCTCCCCCACGAAGAACTTTCCTTTTAGGATAAACGAACACAGATGTTATGCCATTCAACGTTTAAAAAACAATTAGTAGTTCTGTTTAGAGCAAAGAAAAATGAATTCAACGGAGAAATGATTTTTCACTTTCGAGGAGAAAAGAATGCATTTTTTCCCCCTCCGAAGCTAGATTTGTCGCACGCATTTTGCTGGGAAGCAATAAAAACGAAATTGATGAAATATGGTAAAGCAAAAGTTTTCCAAGCAAAAAAAAAAAAAAAAATGCTGCTATGAAACAAAGAGAATGACTCAAAGAGATTCACAAATGATATTACATAAATGATCTATTTTCTTCCAGAAAAAAAGTAAATATAAATGTACGAATGTCTGTAAACAATTGAGCAATATTCTATTCTAATCACAAATAAGGGAAAAATGGGTCAGAGATGTGTCTGGTAAAACTTAACTTACAGCTATTTTTCTTAGTTAGCATTTAATGGTTCTTAGACGAGTACTTAGAAAAGAGTTATTTGGACTTACAAGACCATAATCAATATTCTTTCCATTTCGCTAGACGTTAATATTATTAAATTTATTGCAGAGACCAGCGTCTCTTAACCTTTATTTTTCCAAAAATCAGTAAAATGTGTTAGCAAAAAATAATAATAACAAGAAAAAAAAAACCGTTGTGCACCAGTTTTTTTTACCTTAAATCTTTATTCGGTATTAGATAACTACTAAATTAATTACATTATTTTTATAAATTATTATTAACGTTCTTTAATCCGGAAACTTTTTAAAGAGGACAAGTAAAAATCTAAGGAAGAATTAAAATTTTTGGAGACTGGCGCTTATAATTTTGATTATTGCAATACACTTTTACAATATCGACGAAATATTTCAACAATTTCTAATCAGCATTTAAGAGTCGGTTCCAAACAGCAGTTTTAGAATTATTGGATTGTACAATGAGTTGCGTGTATAGTTAAGCCCATCATTTCAAGTTTTCCAGGGGGGGGGGGTCAAATTGTACAAGTACAATGCAACTTTATCGAAAAAAGCAGCAAAAACTACGCCCACTCATACGTGAACACATTGATTCCTCAAAGCCAGGGGGGGAGGCAATTGATCCCAGTGATCCCCCTAAACGGCGGGCATGGTGCAGTGTTGCCAATTTACTCAGTAAAGTAGAAGTAGAAAATTGATATCGTAAGTTTGACAACTCAACGAATCACACATTGTGCTGTCTACCGTTTCTTTTAAAGTCAAATAGGAAAAATAACAAGTGGTGAAAAGTCACACCATATAGATCAAAATTACTCTAAACGACTATAAGGTAATTTATTTAAAATGAAATTCCAAAGCATATGAGTTCATCTATCCCAGTGAATCCACCTCTGAATCGGTATTTCTTTTATATTTTAGTATGGTGCATTCAACAGATAGTGCAATGGATAAGATAGATAACTTAGTTATATACCTCCATACTTGTGTCAAAACCTTAATGTTAAGTCCTTTTTCAAGAAATTTGAAGTGGAAGTAAGTAATAGGGAAGGCGGACTCATGTATTGCATTTGCAGGAAATTCTCTAGGGTCAGCATTGTACTTTGTAACATACATCCTTCACATAGCAAATGGCAACTCTGAAAACTGGCATGAAAATTTTAGAAACATAGCATGACAGCAACATAAAAAAGTGTCAGAGGAAGTCGAAATAAAGCTTAAGTCCTCACAAATAGTAGTTGTGAAAATTGCTCAGTCTTAGACCTATTTTTTGAAAAATGTGAACTTTATCCCCCTTTTTTGCAGTAGAATGACATGAGTGAACAATATACTTTTTACGACAAGTTCTTCAAAATGAAAAGCAATATATGTAGTAAAAGAGCTTATATAATACAGATGATATAGGGTCAGTTGTTAAAAGGAAACAAGGAATTCATGGAAACAAATTCTATTGCACCACATTTGATCATTTTTGAAACTAAACTGTTGGTGAGTGAAGTCTAGGTAAGATATAGAAAAGATTCTGAGAGTTTCACTTATTTCCAAATAATTATGTAGATGTCATCATTTTTTGAAGATGACGCAATGAATAAAGGTTTTTTTTTGAGCAGTGACGAATTGCTATATCTTGTCAAAAAATGGTTGAACACCGCTACCATCTCCCTACAGGAAATAAACAAGGACAAAACAATTATGTCCCTTCCGACTACTGTAAAGGAAATTAATACTTTATTTGCCATGTCATTCTGCATATGTTTATCACACTTGTTCTTAGATACGTAATTTTGCTCCTAAAAATTTAAAGATTCATTTTTCTCGCTTTAAGCGGTACTTCAAGAACTAATTCCTTTGTTGGCTCTTTGATGACAATTGCTAAACAAAAAGAATTTTTTTCAGCTCTCTGATGAGCTATTCTTATTCTCAAATCTAATCAACGCACTTGAGAATCTGAAGTCAAGTAATTAAATTTTGCTTCTAACACTTTAAAACTTACATTTAAGTTGAGTTCAAATTTAGTAATGAGCACTTTATTCGTTATCCCAAACTTGTATAAAAAGTACACATGTGCTTAGGTGCCAGCAATCCTTTTTAATAGGATTAAGGGATTCTTGACATACTACTAGAAGTTGTATACACTTTTCACAGTCAGTTTTCTTTTTCTTTCAAATAATTCGAAATCGAGAAATTCATGGATACTGTTTAAAAATAAATCAGCAAAAGAAGCTTATTTTATAAAGTCTTTGAGTCTTGTACTAGATTCATTTCTTTGATTTTCTGCTTTTCTGATAGTGATTAATTGATACGAGCAAGATTATATATTACAAATGTTCGTTGAAGTAACTTGAAGTAGTTCCGATGGCATGAAATAAAATCAAATGCAATTAAAATATTTTAATTATCACTGAAATTAAGTCTGTTTTTCCTAAGATAATAAAAAATGTCTAAAATAAATACTGATGTATTGTATTATATTGGTTGCTTAGGAAAACAACTTTTTAACTATATCAATTTGTTTGAAAAGATAAAGAAAACAAGAACAAAGATATTAGCTATTCAAAAATACAAAAGATTTCACTAGAGCACTGCAAAGGAAACTTGATTTTTGTTACTTTTTGAAATAACTTCCATTTGCAAAGGTTCATTTTTTACAGCGATTAAATAAAATATTTTGCTTTCGCCAAAACTTACAAATTTAATGATGAATATGAACTCATTTTAAAAAGATTCACTTTTAAACAATATCCTTTCAAAAGTTAAAATTTCTTAATCTAAAGTTAAAGTTGAAAATTTCCTCAAACGAAGTGTTTAAAAACAAATTTTGGACTTTCTTAAAAGCACTGACTGATGGCATATTCTTAAGCTGAAAAAATCTTCTAATTTACGTTTGATAGGTTGTAAAAAAAGTACCCTCGTTATGATGAAAATGTTTTTTGAAAAGTGTCAGCCTTGTTTTTCTATGGTTAAATGGTTTTTTCTTCGTAAAATTCATTAAAAAAATATAAAAAAATCCAGAGAAAACCTGAAGTGGATATTACTCATAAAAAATAGACCGCAAGAGACTAACTGACGGAATGTGTGTTACCCGCTAGTTCTGAATTATTAAAAATGTAAACAGCGTAATGTAGTTTCATCCTCAATTAAGAGCTATATTCTTCAAAAATGTTTCGCGGGTAGAAAACTTCTTACTTCTATACGCTTTCAATGTTAAAGATAAAGGTTCTTCTTTTTACCTCCACCAATAAAAATTAGATGAAAAGTAAGCAGTATATTCTAATTGAGGAAGAAAATAAAAATGACTTTGATGATGGATTACAACACTATTCAGACGATTTCTTATGTTACTTCTGATATATTTAACACCTGGTTGAAGACTAGTTTCCAGTTGGTCTAAATTAACCAGATGGAAACTTTCCTTCTTGTTCTTCTGGGCATGACTCCCACTCAAAAAATGATAGGATTTGAAGATGCTCATTAAATTACCCAACTGTGTGAACCCACCTTCATTCACTTGTGGTTGTAGTTTCTGTATGCGGTTGAAGACATCGCGTTTAACACTTTCATCAGCAACTTTGTGAGGGAAAAAAATAAAAAGAACTACTTTATAAAACCTAGCCGACTGTTGTGCTTTGTATTTGACCACAGCAGTAGTATTTGCTTTGATTTGAAGGAACTGGGATTACAACATTGGAGGCAAAAACTAAATTCTTCATGCATTTTAACTTAATTTAACTAAGAAATAGTTAATAACATGAACTGTCATTCTACCACTAGCCAGCATTGTTACATTACACGTTTATAGACTCACAATAACATTAACCTGCTATAAACGATTAAAACTGTCAAGCAGGATTACTATCAATTAATTAAATCGTTTAGTTCAAAAACCAGCCAAACGACAAAATTTTTAGTTTTAAGAAAACTTACATCATCGTATTAAGTTATTCAATCGTGGTTGCAAGAAATATATCCTAATGTATATACATTTCAGTTTAAAATATTGTAATCCTAATGGAAAATAAGAGTAAAAATGCCTTTTCTGACTTATAGAGCTTGTCGCGTGACTGACTTTTGAAATAAACGATTCAATTCTTTGGGTAAAAAACTATCAATTACCATAATTTTACATCTGTTTTCCTTTAAAATAACTATTTTCTAAAAGTACCGAATCAGGCTGCCGCCGAGTAAGAAATTGTTTTGGAATGTCATCCAAATACAGCTGTTTAAAAGTATTGGGGGGGGGGGGGGTACCCCCTAGACCCATGACGCACCCTAAAATTAAAAAAAAAGAAAAACAAATAGAAAAAAAAAATCTCCAAACAATTTTAGTGGGGTAGTCTACGCCATGATCCTGCCTTGTAGAAGCCCTCTGAGCAAAGGAAGTGAAAATTGAGCTTATAAACTGCAATTCGTAAGTTGAATGAAAGACAATATTTGTCTATTATGTAATGCTCATCTTATTTAAGTTTCTTGAACTCTCCCCAGCGTGCAGAAGGAAGTAAAATTATGTACATTAGCAGTATATTTTAATTTTTTTTAGATAATAATGTATTTAAAACCTAAAAATTTCATCTCATTACTTTTTCGAGCAGTTTTAAATTATCTCTTGGAAAATGTGCTTCATTGCACATGTTTTTCTGAAGTTCCTGTTGAAAAGACTCTAACTTGGCTGTCCACAAATAGATGGCGCCTGCCGTACTGTTGGTAAAACTTGTACTCTTCGAAATTGAATGGAGTCGAATCGAGGCGTGTGGTGTGTGAGACGAGTTTTATTTTTTAGTGTTAACAAAACCTTCTCGCAGTCAGATTTTACGTGCCGTTGCTACTGCTCTCATTTCGGGCGGTCACTAGATAATTGGTAGGCGTAAATGGGTGGGAAAAATTTTTGCATAGCACAAAATTTGCATGCACAGTAGTCTTTAGAAGCAATTTGGCGGAGTGCTTCCGATGTTGGCTTTCAGTACTTAAGAGTCATTACGATTGCAACCCATTTAGCGAAATTAAACTATTCCAAAGATTAGGAATTTACAGCCTCGACTGCAGGGAAGAGAAGCTAATAGTCTACTGGGTTTAAAAGATGGGCAACACACAACTTCACTAAATCACCAACAGCCGCTTGTACGCTTGAGCAATTTTCTTTTAGCATTCTGTTACAAACATTCTTCTTCAAGATGCGGAGCTTCTTATAAAAAGCATTCCACGTTTCCATTTAAGGTTACTTAATCTTGTTTTCAATATCAGTAGCGAAACTGGTTTAATTGGGGACAGAGTATAGAACTGATTAAACATTTAGTTTTGTTACCTGAAACGAAATGAAATGAAAAAATAGATTGATATAAAGATATACTTGTCAAAGAGAGAAGAGTGAAATTCTGATACTTAATTTGATCTTAGTAAGTTATATGAAGAATGTTCTGTGACTAAAAAAATAGCAAATAATTATTGTAGGTTTAAGTCCCCCGATACGGCGGTACGACCCAATTCGGGGTATCTATGGTCTTTTTTCAATATATGCATCCGGTATCTATGGGGAATATCGGAAGTAGTTAACTAACAGTTGATTTGTTAAGATGGGACTAAAAATAGCCGTCTGAGTTGAAGTTGTGGAGATCATAGGTTCCTGCTTGTTTCACACTTTCGAATTATTTTTAGTGTAGTGGTAATCACGTTACACTGCTCTTATCCTTTGAAAATGGAAACTTTATAACTTATTATTACTTCTGCTTTAACTATAAATACGTGTATTTTCAATATTTATCCAATTTTTAGCACGGCTGGCTCATATGATTAGGACTAAATATCAGCTTGGAGAAGCGCATAATATGGCGAGGAATATTGTTAAAAATACGCAATTCTAGTGAGATAAACTATGGATGAAATGTAAACGTCTGTTTTCTAATTTTACTTTTGTGGTACCCTATTATAGGACACATGTTGTGCAAACAAAGATTTTCCGTATTATGCAGAAAAGGGAAACTTATTTGTAATGATTTGTTTTTTAGTGCTTAAACACAAACGGTCGTAAACCTCGAATTCTGAAGTAAATTTTAAGCTCAATATTGTTATTTTTTCCTTATTAATAATATAGTTAAAAGAGAGAAAAACAAAAAGTGCCAAATTTCCGGTGCTTTTATATTATCTAAAAGCTGGCAATTATCATTTAGAAACTGGTACAGAAGATGGAAGTTTATGTCAGAAAAGATCTCCCTATGTTGAATTCTCGGGGCGTAAAAATCACGTTACTTTTGTATAGTTGTGTACCATTCACACCAGCCCCTCTGTGATTATCATCGTAGATGACCTACCATCACAGGGACTGTACCATTCACAGAATAAATGAGTAATCGCTAAGTTGGAAACTGGAGGCAAATTGTTTTGAAATGTTTAAAGAGAGAGCAAACACAGTTGGGTGGGGACGTCCTTTCCTCTCTCTCTCTTTTCCTCAATAAACCCTCAATAAAAATTAGGAAAGTTTCATTTCACCCCTTAATAAATAATTTTCTACCAAAGTTGTTCACTAGGGTTAAAGCATCGAATACACTGCAAAAATGAACTGTTGTTCTTACAGTATAATACTGGCTACCAAGGCTCCAATTTAAAACTGTAAAATGCACAGTAATAAACTGTAAAATGTTGTTCTTACAGTATAATACTGGCTGCCAAGGCTCCAATTTAAAACTGTAAAATGCACAGTAATATACTGTAAAACTAGTAATTTTACAGTTTCTCACTTTAAGGTTAGCAATTATACAGTTTATTGTCGTAAACTTCAGCTGTAAAAACAACAGTATAACACTGGCAGCAGAGGTTCCGGTTTAAAACTGTAAAATGTACGGTAATAAACTGTAAAATTATTAATTTTACAGTTTAGTAAATGCAAAATGAGCAATTTTATACTTTATTACTGTAAAATTAGCGATTTTATACTTTATTACTGTAAAATTAGCGATTTTTAGTTTATTACTATAAAATTAGCTGTATTATACTGTGAAAACTACATTCATTTTTTACAGTGTACGGAGAGTTGGTGCGTGACCTTGCGGCGGAAACAGACAGCTTAATTTTACAATAGGTAGGATCAAAGAGAAAATAAATGTTTTACTTACATAGTTCATAAAAGTTTTAACTGCCTGCACGATCTCTCTGATGCTACCTACTTTAAACGAAGCGGCCCGTTTTCACTTAAAATGTCACTCGCCAACTCTCCGTGGTCAAGCTTCACCTTTTGTTTTTGTCACTTATAACTGATATGGTTAAGAGCAAAATAACAAAATTACGCGAGTCGGAATTATTCTCGTTCCACTCGTAGGGCAATGTAGGGCAAAGTGCAATAGTTAATGTGTGAGATGATACACCTGTTTCAAAATGAATAAATTGGACATTTGTTCTAAAAATCAGGTTACATAAAGAAGGAATAATGTATTTTGTAATACAACTTGAGATTAAATATTCTTTTTGATTTTTTTTAGTTATTTTGAACCTTCAAAAAAAGCTGGAAATTTTTCACTTCAAAAAACCACGAGGCAAAGTGCAAAATACAATGTTTTTGTAATGAAACATTTTCTATTTGATGAGCTACAGTAATTTTCATCAAATGAATGCGTAAATAAACGAATAAATGAGTTATTTAATTAAAAAAACGAATAAATAAACAAACAAATGAAAAAACCGAATAAATAAATAAACAAATGAAAAAAAAATGAATAAATAAATAAACAAATGAGTAAATTACTTAATATATGAAAAAAAAAGAAATGAGTGAATAAAATGGAGAATGAATAAGAAAACAAGTGAATGAATGAATAAATAAACGAATTAATAAATAAAAGAATGTGAATAATTTAATAAATGCAGAAAAACGTACGTGATTTAGTAAATGAAAGCATAAGCAAATGAAATGAGCTATTTTACTTTGCCCCATTCACTTTGCCCCGCGTGCACTTGACAATTACATTGAACATTTAAAATAAAAACGTGACTAATATAAACTTAATGAGGACTGCGATGGATATCAATAGATCTCAATTAATAGTTAAAATAATAATTTCAAAATTTTTATCATTTTATAATAGCAGGGAATGTTTTAGAAAAATCACGAATATTTCAATAAAGGTATTATATTTTGAAAATTATGTATTTTTTTATGGTCTTTGGAGCTATTTACTTTTTGACAGGAATCAATTACATGTCTAGGAACTTAATTAAAATATTGCTTGGTAGGTGGCGCTGCAAACTATGAAAATACTTTACCATTTCATTTTGCCGCACATTTCCCTACTTTTTTTACTTACTTATTTTTAACTACTACTTTTACTTTTAACTTACTTCTTACTTACTTTTACTTTTAAAATTTTATCAAAATGTCTTGCTTACTATTCTCATGACCGATTCTCTGTCCCGCAGACTAAAAACTTAAATTCCAGAAACTTTGATTTTCTCATGAAATATTTTTATGCAATTTTTTTTTCTCAGCAGTAGTTTTGACGCGTCTAAAATTATTTCGCATCATCATAGTTTAAATAACTAACTAGGTATTATTCAGCAAATTAAAAATTTGTGAGACTTTTCCTCTCCCATTATTTTATACGTTTGCAAGAAGGACCCACCGTCCCAGACTAACCATTACGTTCTATGTATTTATCAGTCTGATTTTCTTATCAACCATATTTTCCAATAAACCTTTCATTTCAATGAAGTTTGAATAAATCAATAGAACTAATCAAAATACATACATATACTTGTAAAGAGTAATTCTTCTCTTGTAAGCGTTTCCATAAAATACCTACATTCCAAGATTCAAAAATGAACCTACTTACGATAGGATTTGATATTCGTAAAAATATTTTTTCTTTTTTATCATGAGATTTTAACAGGGAGCTATATACCATTAACTGACATTTTATTTTTGTTGAACAGGAAAATAACGGAATTTGATACGTATCCCACCATAATAAGCATTTTCCATTAACTACTGACATTCCCTGAAAAGCAAAGCTATATTCTATAAATTTATCAATTGAAATAAGATAAAACTTGATTGCTCATGAAACATTATTTTATGTACATGCTTTGTTATAAACTTATTCTCCGGTAAAAGTTAAAACAGAAAAAAAAAAAAGAAAAATGCATTAAAGAAAGCACAATGTATCATAAAAACACCATTAAAAGCAAAAATGAGTCAAAATAAGCTGAATTATTAAGTAAATATTGAAAAGAAAATGAAAGGAGTTTTGAACTGAGGAAATGTGTCCGTCTGTTTGTCTGCCTGTTCTTTCCCCCACTAATAACTTCTAAGGATTAATTCGAATCCACTAACCTCTCAAAACAACAAACAATTGGACAAAACTATTTTTTTCCTTAAAGATCTCGAAAAAGTCAAGAACAACATATTTCCATGCTTTGTTTTTGGTTTAAAAATTTTTTAGTTCAATTTTGAGCAGTTGACAAACACTTGACATCGGCGCACGCGAGGGCATTTACGCTTTACCATACACTAATCCCGAACTAAAAGGCGAATTTGCTCGGGAATTTTTTTAGAAATAGCTCTTGACGACGAGCATGCTGGGAAATGTTGTCTAAAATGGGGACGTCTGTATCGGTTGCACCCATTTTCTTATTCATTAGTCCAACTGTTAGTACAACACATCTTCAGGGTATCTCGGCTAACCGTTTCTGAAGTTAAGGGAAGGATACAGTGAACCCAGATGGCTAAGAATAATACAGCAATTTAGGGTGAGAAATGCTTTAATGACGCTGTTGCGCTTACAGAAATAACAGAAATAAAAAGCAAATATAAAAAAAAAAATCACGCTAAATTTCTGTGAACAAAAGTAACATGGATCAAATGCAGTATTCAAAGTATCGTCCGCCAACTTCAATGCATGCCTTACTTCTACGGCACACGGAATTCCAAGTATTTTGGAATGTAAGAATAGCTCCCTCTATTTTTTAAATAAAGCATTTCCAACCTCGTATTGCTATATGATTCCGAGTCAGCGGGGTTTACCCAAACCTTCTCTGATGCTTTGAAACAGTTACCTGACATATTTTGTCCGTCATTCCTTGTAGTTTATATACTAAAATGAAGTGAGTTTTTGACATGATCGCTGTCTTATTTCCTTTTTTATATTTAAAAAAAAAAAAAAATTCTGTTCACATTTCAACTTTTAATCTACACGCCCTTATCAAGTCATCTTAGAACAAATGAATTTGGTAAGTCCAGCAATGATTCTCCGAAGTTTTTGCAAAATTTTGATCAGTCGAATCTCAATAACTCGAAGTCCCAAGGGGCTGGCTTAAAGCTTCGAGTTATCTGTAGTTCGAATGATAGGAATTTTTCACTGCCTTCTCTATAGAGTCTGGAGACCCACTGAACATTGCTAGGTAAAGGAATATTCGAGTTATAAGGCTGCGAGTTGTCGAGATTCGACTGTACTTCACTATACATTCTGTTATTATTGCCAAAACATGTCAGCAGTCTTAATTTGCACAAAATCTTTAAAACAATTTCTTTTCCTTTTGTTATCTTAGGGGTTATGTTTTAAAACAATTCAATGTTTTTTTAAACTTAAATATTTATTGAAGTAATAAGCATTAAAAAAATGATAAATAAGTATCAGCTCTAAAATACCTATACACGTGGGGACATGCCAAAAAAGTTTGAATGTCATTTTAGTTATCTTGTTTAAGTCAATATTTTATGTGATCAATAACTGCGATCTCATCTCTAATAACTGTAATAAGGTGGGCCAATTACTATGTTTCTGACATTAAAACTTTGTGGTGACTTTGTTCAGAATCCATAGACAAAAAATGTTTAAAAACAATAAATACATTAGTATACTGTCATAAAACCTAACTTTTTATTTATGTGAAACTGTTTTATTTATTTTTAATTCAAACATTCAGTCCTGTGGTCGCTTAAGTGGTCAATAACTATGCAATTTTCCCTATTTTGTTTTCCACATTGGCTTTAAATTTTATACAGGTAAATTTTGAAAAACTATTTTGGAGTCGAACGGAATCGAGAGAAAAATATATCTGCTGTTAGAAATTCGACGGTTGTACATGACAAAGCCGGCTCGTTTAGTTTTAGTCGAATTTTTTATTTAAATCAGAGTTCACATCACGAACTAAAAATTCTTTCAACGCATCTTTGTTTTGGTTTTCTCAAAGAATCAGTAGAATTTTGTGAGTATCCCCCATTGCTCGTGTCTTCCGTAAAATACCCACAACCCCGGCACCTACGCTAATAATCCTTTCCGGCTCATTACATGCAAAAGGGTAGCATTCGAAATCGGTCGATGCCGAATTCAAGAATTTTTATATTTAGAAAGAAAGGGTATAGTTCTGCTTAAGTAAGCATGAATGAGGTTGTTTTCGATGTCGCTCTTTTATAAAAAATGTTTAGGCTTTTTTTTGCTTCTGTTATTTAAACTTTATGCCACATTTTCATTCCCGCTTGCAAGATATTGGAGCTAAGCGAATAATAAAGAACGTGAACTTGGACGAAATAAGTATCGCGAGACAAAAAGAAAGTTAAAATGTCGAGACGTCTAACTTGGTTTCGGAGTGGGGTTCAGATATTTTTAGAGGAATTCGTTCATATAATTTGTTTTCAAACTGTTTTGATTGTTCAGCAAATTTTGCATCTAAGTGCGTCATAAAAAAATGCAATTTCTCTTAGGTTCTGTACGTGAATAGAGAGCAATTTCGGAATGCCCTTAAAATGATATTTTATGCAAAGTTTATGCATTTAGAACTTCCAACTAAATAAACAGTTTGCAAAGTGCATCGCAAGATTTATGTAGTTACTTTTTGGCACATCAATTTAAATTTTGCTGTACTATGAGAAATTTTGCAGAACACCGACTTCATAAGATATAAAATAAATGAAAATGATATTTAGAAAAATATTTAAAGTTAATATTACTAATAGTGCAGAAATATATAATATAATACTGGAAAGGATAAATAGGCAAAAATTAAACAATTTACTTGTTTCACTATATTTTTTTTCAATAAATATTTACACACATTATTTATTTAATAATTTTTAAGAAATTTATAATATGCATGGTTTAGCTATTTCAAAATTTTTTGATTAATGCTTATAATTGATAAACTATTGCTGTTAAATAATTAGTTAAAGTAATTATAAGAATGAAATATTAAACATTTTTAAAACTCGTATGTATGCTAAAGATCGACTTAATACTCTTTATCTTTTTTAACGATTTTAATCTTTGTTAACGATTTTATTAAGAAAGATATAAGACATTTCTTGTAAGGAATTTTTAAACTACTCTTTGAGGTTTTTCTGCGCCCACTCCTTTAAGGCAATACTTTTTCAGCAGAAAAAAAAGAAACTTTTGAATGTTATGATGCTAAAAGTGTACTTAACAAACATTCTTTTCACAGATCATTTCACAGTTTAGTTCTTACATACATCTTATCGGAAATGCCCTGAAACATTCTTCCTCCATGGAATCATTAAAACCATTTCCCGAGTTTCTTTCTGCGCCACTTCTTTATGCCAATTTTATTCCAATTAAATTAAGCGTGCGCTTTTATTCAAGCTTCTTCTCTCCGAGTTCATTATTCATGGGCACGCGAAAACATTCGGACGAAGAACAACTCCGAATCGTAATAACAAAATAATCATCATAACAGTAGAATTTTAAGAATCTTCTATTTGTTTGTGTTTGCTTTGGCGGCAGTGTCATTCGCAGATACCCAATCGATATTTCTTATAAAACAGATTGCTCGGTGTTATTGACTTATCTTACGATCTCAGTTCCCGAGGCTAGAATTTTAGCTTTGATCCTCTTTATCCATTCCTTTTTTATGCAAACAGATTTACTGATATCAGAAAAAATCGCGAATCAATGAATTGAAATTCTTTCTTGTTTCTTCGATTCAAAAGTTTTCTTATTTAAACCCGGATTCTCGCAAAGTCGGAAAAATCGCAAATGAAGCTTATCCCAGTAGTCCTTCAAGTGCGATGTGTCTTAAAATATGCCTAGGAAATATTTATTTTTCATCTTAGTTTTTTTAAATGGTTGATATTAAGGAGTATGTACTAGATGTGAATAAAATGCATAGTACATCAGTAATTTGAGTAAATTAACGGTTTATTTTTAAATTATTTTTTTATAATAATAGATATAAAATAATTTCATAAATATACTTACTCGAGTAATAGCTCGTTAATACTCCCATTGTGGATTCAATCATTATTGGAGAACGCTTTTTTACTAGAAATTCAATTTCAGTAGATAACCGTTGAAATTTCATTAATCTTGTGCAACATGAAATTCACAGAAATAACATTTATTGTATATTTGTGCTGACTTAAGTAATTGTTCAAATCTTTTAAGAATTGTGTTAAATTTCATTTTATACTCAGTATTATATTGATGGATGGCTATGATTTAATACATCAATTAAGTACTATTTTTTACTAAAACGTTTAAAGGTTATTTGTGCTACTTGGGTGAGAGCTGTGGTGAAGGGTCGAATACAAAGACTTCCCCTTTGCTGTACTCATTTTTCTCATTCCATTTATTAACAAGACTATGGGTTAAAAGGAAAAGAAACTATTTCTTTTTTTTTTGATATTTCGAACAATGTTTTCACGTGTAAAGGCGTCTTTCTTCGCATAAATATATTCCTCGTTCTCCAATAACAAAAAATAAATAATAAATAAATAAATAAATAAATAAATAAATGAAAATGAATAAATAAATACAAAAATAAAAAAAAGAGAATAAATGAATAAAAAAAGAAAACAAATGAATACATAAACTTATTAAATAGTAAATAAATAAATAAAAAAACAAAATTCAAATCAAATTAATAAAGCATGTCCTACCTTTAAAGAATGGGAAATCAGTTAAAATGTTTTTTATTTTACCGCAAGATACCTATATGCGATGAATACTTTCTAAATTATGCTTCACAGATTTCAACAAAGTTAGCAGTGTTACTGTTGCTTTTATGCTTTTAACTTTTAACTTGTTAAAAAAAAAAAAAAAAAAAAAAAAAAAAAAAAAAAGACTGCGTTTTTCAAAAAAAAAAAAAAAAAAAAAGATGTGAAAATGGAAAACATTAAAGGTTTTTACTTTGAATTTGAGCAAACATTTTTATTTTCCCAGATCTTATTGTACCATAAATTGTATAAACTTCTTATCCTTTTTCATAAAATTTAGGTTAACTACATCAAATAATACAAAGAACACCCACTGAACATTTAATGTCATATATAATATTTATTTTAGTATGACATTATTTATTTTAACATATAATGAATGAAGTAATCAATAAAGTTCCAGCGCTTGACGTTTGAAAAATTACGTCATTTCTTTTTCTACGGATCAATAAATTAATAATTAAATAAACTAGTTGTACAAAAGTAAGAACTGTCCATATTTTCATTTCAACTGACTAATTCATAGTTATTGGTATTTTCTCTTATCTTTTCAACGTTCTTCTTCATAAAATGACAGCAAGAATAAAAATATTCATTTCAAAGGAAAAATAGCTAAGCATTAAAATGAGTTATCTTTAAATTAGCCTCAGCTTAGCTGTTAATCGATAATATAGTTTTCAGTTAAATTTCAGCTGAAGTGAGTTAAGTTTTTAGTTATGATTGAAACCAGAAGATCCATTAATCTTGAAATGAAGATGCAGTGATAGTAACAATTAATATATTTGTCGTATATATATGTACTATTTTCTAGCCTAGGCTAAAGCAGAACAACAGCTTGTTACGTTATACTTTTCTTTCAATTCACTTGCTGAGCCGTAGTATTGATTGCGGAATCCCGCTGGAGAGCTAAATTAATGTTAGCTACCAGTGTGAAGGTTACCTCAGTTTCAATGAGAGAGAATATGCCTCCAGTTCGGTATGGGCAATTCATGACTAACGAGCCCAAAACAAACGTAAAACTGCTTTCTCCGAATACCGTAGCTGGTCTATCTGGATGTGCTTGTAATAAGAGTTGCTGAAAAATTTGCTGGTGTTCTTGATTCAACATTAGCATTGAAAAACAGATGATATTTTCTCTTTCCTTAAATTAAAAAAAATCATCGCATAACAGATTTTTTTGTGACACGTGATTATTATTTCTTTACAGTAATTTTCTTAGTTATGACTTTAGTAATTCATGCGTGTATAAACACATTATAAATGCATTTTCTCAATTGTTTGACAAATGCTCTAGATGCAATTTTCTTACTTTTAAAGTTTTACATTTTGCACTCAGCTTTTTTTTCTTTTTCAAAAAGTTGTATTGATTTTTTAAATCTTCATGAACTAGGTCAAGCTTTTAAGTTATAGGAGTTCGTATCTGACATGGTGTGTTTGTTGTTATTATATGTCTGAGATGAAATTTATGACGTCTGAAATTTCGAAACAATTGTAAAATGCTTGTTGACAAAAAAAAAAAAAGGTTTGTCTAGTGTAATGAAATTATTTATTATCATAAGAGACTTTTCCGGAATAGAGATTTAAAGAATGAGTGCTTATTATTTCAATATATCAGTTTCTAATTGGTAAAAAATAAGTTTTTAGTTTTAATGTAAAATCCTTTTTTGGAACTGAATGAATATATTTTTGAAGTTTCATATTTCATGATTAGTATTCAGCTTTTTTAGCGTGATTATATAAGGAATGGCAAGAAAAAATATCATTATAACCAATGATTTTTTTTTTAGAAAAATAATTTCACTTAAATCATGATTAAAATCGCTGATTTAAAACAATTTATTTAAATAGCGGGCACCCCACTATATGGGGAATCGAGGCACAGTTTACTATCCTCTTTTAAATCTTATAATAACTAAGTATTTTTTTTTTTTAATGTGAAGGAAATAGATTACGCATCATTCCAGTTGTATACAGTTAAATAAAAAGAAAGGAAAAAAAAATTACGGAAAAGTTAAAGTAGCCATTTTGTGCAAACTTAATGTTTTAAACTGCTGAAAGAAATTTTCCGTCTTACAGGTTTTTAAATTTTATCACGTCTGAAATACTGACTACAAGTACTAAACAGTTGTGAAGTTTTAATCCAATGTTTTACGTCTTCTTTACTAAACAGTTGTTTTTATAACATAAATATTTCGGTTCTTAAATCCCTACAACTCAGTTACATATTTAGAGTCCATATAAAATTTTAGTATTATTATTTATTTTACTTGGTCATGGGACACAGTGGACCACTATTCGATGTGCTTAAAAGTAAAATTGGGCGAAACTACTTATTTTAGTTAAACATATATGTACAGGTGTAATATAAAATATTAATATCTGAATATTTTTAAAAAATGAAAGGAATAAATTTCTGAACGTAATAAATATTTTACTAGTAGAATTATAATAATTAGTAATGTGTTAATTTAACAATAATTTAAATAATACGATATTATTGAAAAAAATGGAGTAGTATTTGATAACAATAAATATGTAAATAAATAAAATAATTTATTAGCTTATTATTGTAATTGTTTGGAAATGGAAAGTAAAAGGCAAAGGTAGTCTGATATACAGGATTTGTTTTCAGCTGACTTAATGGAGGAACCTGAAGAGTGAATCGATTAAATACGCCATTTAATATTTCACAAACATATTTTATCAATCACTGATTTCTTTACATTTAGTAAATTTTCCTTAAATTTTGGCTGTTTTACTTCATGGAAATGTTTTCATTAGGTTCTTTTGGCTTGAGTAATATAAGAAAGTGTAATAAAGCAAAACAAAACAGAACCTAAATGTATATTAGTTTAACATCAAAAGAGGAAGGTTGGTCGACCGTACCCCAGGATGGAATACAGTGGACCACTTTGTGAGTGTATCCAATTATTTTTTCATTTATAATTCACTGGAAATATTTTTTCAAAAACTAGAATATCACAAGTGAACACAAAATGCCCGGTATTTTTTGAAAATGTTTGGCTTTTTTGCCTTTTTCTATTTTCATACAAAAAAAAAAAAAAAAAAAAAAAAAAAAATAAATAAATAAATATATAATTCAGATAAAATTTGCAGGTCGGAATACCTACAAATAATAAAAATTAAAAAAAAAAAAAAAAACATGTTTTGTTCAATTTATCATCTATAATATTGACTAAAATTTTTTTTAAAGCATTTGTTTTAATATTTGAATTAAAAAAGAAATCTTGCTGTAAGGATCAGGTTTCCGTCGTTTTTCACTGCAAGTAATTGAAAGAACTCACATTAAAATAATCAAGGATGAATGATTTTCAATTTTTTGAAACAGCTTTCTTCATGGCAAATAACTGCTTTAAAGTAATTGCTGCGTTTAAGTTAAATATCATGGGCTGTTAAAAATTGAAAGAAATTTTAATAACGAAAAAACCGGAAAAAGTGCAATCAAAAGATTTCTGGAAGGAAAAACTCTTATTAGTTTAATCTAAGCCTATGTTTATTTAAGAAAGCTTTGAAGATAAAAATATGAATTAACATTTATTTCAATGACAAAAGTTGAAAGTGCTAATCTGATGCAAAGAGAAGAAAAAAAAAGGGGCACGCGATTTTGTTTGTAAATGCTAAAAAAATACGTCATTTTGCAGCAGAACGTAATCACTCCTCCAGAAAATCAATAGGTTCACTCCAGTGAAATGAAAAAAAAAGCAATAAATAATAAAAACTGCAAAAGCAGCTCGGCATTGGATTCATTAAATACTGAAACTTACCGATAAAAGTACAGAAAAGAAGTTCGCCGATCAGATAGCTGAAGTAATTAAAAAAATATGGAATGACATTTAATTGTCTAAGGGCCGTAATTAAAGTAAGTTGTGCAATGGTGAGAATGGTATTCAACAATGGGGAAATATATATTTATTTTTTGCTTCGACTAAATATAAGAAAAAAGAAAATGTCTTGATGGTAGAAAAATAATTTTGAAGCTTTTTTGTTTGAAATATTTAGGAAAATTCTTGTTTTCACGATCTTGCATATTAAAACGTTTATTTCTCTCATTACTTACATGAGCATAAGAATTACTTTAGCGAGAATATAATTTATTGAATCTTTTGAAGCAATTATCATAACTCTGAAAATTATTATTATTCGACACGAGAAAGCGATAATTTACATTTCGTTGCTTCAAATGGCGATGAAACTTAATAAACTTAACTTTTATGCATTTATTTGTGTTAACGAAAATGTTTAACTGTGCAAAAGCGAAAATTTGGAATTTATATGTTTACTTCTTTTACGAACTTAAACTGGTATTGATTTGTACTAATACGTTATTGTAATATTACTAAATAAAAAAATCGTGGCAAAAATATCTAGAAAAGCATTTTAAATGATTTACATATCTCTCTATAGTGTGATATATATATATATACACATACATATGCATATGAAAATCCAAAGGAAGTTAAGGGAAAGAAAAAAGGAAGTGTTTTAAAACAAAAAAACATGCTTCAATAAACTTAAAAAATAAGGCCATTTGATGAAATGCAAAGGGAAGAAACATAATAAATTGTCTTCTAAAATAAATTTAATGAAAGGAAAAAAAAAAAAACATTCTGTAATTTCAAATAGAACAATATTAATTTTGATAGATACGTTATTGCTTTATTATGGTGGAGAAACAGAAATAATAAATAGAGTAATTCAGGTTTATACACCCCGCCTCAATAAACGGTCCAATTATTACTTTTCATAACTACTTTTACACAACGCACTGGTAAAAAGTTACTGAAACAGTTTGCATTAATTTTTTTACCGATAATGAAATTAAATTAAACGTAAAGGAAATGTGGCATCTTCTTGCATGCTAGCTACGTTAGTACGTTTGAAAACTTCAATATAAACAATGATCTTTCCAATATTTCGTTGATTTATTTGATGAAATAATAAGAGAACATCTCGAAAAAAAAAAAAACTGTTAAAAGTAGTTGTGGTTATATTGGCCTGTTGTTTTAACACTAGAGTGGGGCGATTCACGTTGACAAAAAAGGATCTATTTCTACAGCACAAAATAAAACCAAAGAAAACAGTAGCTATTTAAAAACTAATGAATTCTGAGAGGCTAATGAACGAAATAATCTGCAAGTGAGGGTCCTGATGAGCCTGAACCCTTTATCAAATAATGCATAACATTGTGCTTGGGGATTGCATAGAAAATTACCATTATACCAAATTATGACTGCATAAGTTGTACGGACTGTTTTGGATGGCTTTGCGAAAGGTTTGCGGTATCCAGTCAAAGATGCAATGGTTGTAAATGTATGTAAAAAAAGTATTAAGTACCATAAGTATACAACAGTATGTAAAATATAATAATATATTTTCCCCCTATATATTCCCTTTATATTTTTCATTGTGTTAATGATATAATGATCTTCATTTACTTTGCTAAATAATATCAATTTTAATCATTTATATCATGTTTTGTATAAAGTAATATAAGTGGGGCATATAACCTAATGTAGGGGAACGTATTATCCGAACTTCAGGGTAATACGCCCTAAATCTATAATTTCTTCTTTTTTTTTGATAAAAAATTAATTCACATTTGCTAGCACTAATCTGTTTTGCGTAACATCTACACCAATATTAAAAAAGACAGAAGGTATTATCTTTTATCTTCCATTAATATCGCATTTTTCAAAAATGTTTTTTTTTCTTAGGTGGAGAGATTTTCCCCGACTTTTTTATACAACTTTCAACGACATTTTGCTACGAGCAGTCTAATAATAAATATGTCAAAAAAAAAAAAAAAAAAAAAAAAAAAAAAAAAAAAACGTTGAAGCCCAGAGTTAGGAAAAATCAAAGTAAAAACCTGAATGAAATTTTTGTGGTGGTCTTTACGCATATCCTCTTGCTGTCAAGGAAAAATAGTGTAGTGCCTCTTACTCCAATACGGTTTGAATGTTTTTTTCCACTGTCATGGCCGGTTAGAGCTTTAGAAAAAACAGCGATCGCTACTGCTTTAGACTTGGAAAAGTTCAATGTGCAACTGAAGAAACTAATTTAACTTATCCACCATTTAGCTAAAACAATCCTATTGATGATAAGTTTTACTTTTTTAATATTTCTCTTCCAAGTACATCGAAGTTAGTGAAATACTGCACAAATATTTTGGTCAAATATACCAATTATTAGCTATTTCTTAGAAAAAAGTAACCCGAGAAAAGATTAAATCAAGAAAATTAAAAAGGGAGTCGTTGAGGGGGGGGGGCGAATTTGACTTATTCGGTCTCAAATTACACGCTGAAGAAATTGAGTTAAGTTAGATTAAGTTAGAACGAAGACACGATAAACGACAGTTAACTTGTCAACTTATTTGTTCATTGAACTCTGAATGTTATTGATAACTCAGTTTAAAAATGCGTGATTGATGACTATTTTTTATGCTCCTACCCCACTGGACCATACAATGCCTCTTCTATAGTTTCTTTTTTAGAAAGCTGATTGTTCATTGTAGCCTTAATACATATATTTTCGCTTTTCCTGTATGAATCTTAAGCTGGTTTTTACCTTATCAGGTTATGTTACTATAATGAAATTAACTGCGTTTTTAAAATTTTACTAAGCATTTGTATCATTCAAAAATGGCAAATTTCCGCCCCTAAGAAGTTTCTAAATTATATGTACATACGTTTGTCTATTAATACATACGTTTGTTTCTTGATTTATTTTTGTAAAGTACCCAAAATTTAATTAACTCTGCAACTAAAATTTTCTTTCTTTCTTGCTTTAATATAAAATTAAACCTGCTCTTTTATTTGTAATATAAATGTTGCATTTTTACTTAAAAGTAAGCATTCATTAAGTTTTGAGTAAAACGCAAAAAAAAAAAAAAAAAGGAATGCAAGCTACGTGGTCAGTAAATAGGCAGTAATATTAATTAAATTATTCGCATAAAAAGTATAGGTTATTACAAGTTTTCAAGTTTGCTTTGTACATATTTAGCGAAATTTTGTCATACGTTCTCACAATTATCATTCGGGTGATTCTACAAAAGTGGGAAAGCTTGTTCCACACTGATATTATTATTCTGTTTCATTTCTTTAAAAACTTTCTTCCGGATACTTCATGTTCTTTAGCACTGTAAGTCTAACCTGACTTTGAAAAAATTAAAATATTTTTCCAATGAAAAAAGAAAAAAAAAACATTAGAGACATGCTCTGTAACATGCCTGTAATTCTCATATTCTAAAAAAATATAGGCAAAAACTGATTAGAGACTTCGGCTCCTTTTCTTTATAATTAAGGGTCATTCCATAGTGACTAACGTAACATTTAGAGCTGATTTTGTAACTGTGTTTACTTGTAACTTAAAGGATAAAAAATATTTTTTAGTTATGCTGATGGATTTACAATGTACATGGTATCTATGTATCATTTCTGCTAAGAATTTAAAACAAAATTACTGACAGTAGATATTTTTTCCACCAAAATAGCAGTGTGACTAACGTAACATTTTTGCAACCCTGGAAATTAATGCTCATGTTGTGAGGCAGAAATTTCTCAAAGTTAAGCAAATGTTAAAAATTGAATGATATATTTGAAAAATGTGTAAAGTTGGCTTTTAAAAACATAAAGCACATTTATTAAATCTTAATTTTTTTTAGCCTTAAGTGTCACTTTTACTCAAGATGGAGTGTACTAACGTAACGTGACTAACGTAACCATCGAATAATAAGCAGTATAGACACACTACAAACTATTTATTATGGTAATCTCAGTGATAATTACAATACTTTTTCAATTTTTATAACTTCTTATGTTGTATGATTTTTATTTATGTATTTATTCATTTGTTTTTTGATACTTTTTTCACTTCGGTATTTTTTTTTTCTTCGGCTGAGGTTGACATTTTCATGGAATGACCCTTAAATATATGTCTTGAGAACATTTAAAATAGAAAAGTTTCGAAGCTATGTGAAAACATAATACACTGCTCGACATTGAAAATGCAACACCAAGAAGGAGTGGTCAGAAATTCATGCAAATTTTACCGTAGACACACGTCACTGAGTTATGCAAATGATATGAAATGCGCAGCTCTCCGACGCACGTGAAGTAAGATATAAGAGAATGAAGTTGAAAAGTGGGCTATGTTCATGTTGGTTTTTCTGCCAGACTAATTATCGGAGAAATTTGGTTTTTGTCTCGAAGGATACGTGTGATAGGAGGAAATGCCACGCCGTCCTCAACGAAGACACTTCCAGCATATAGACGACTTTACAAGGGGTATGGTGATCGGATTGAGAAGGGGAGGTTGGTCCATGCGTCAAATTGCAGCTGATACCCACATGGATGCAAGCACTGTGCATCGGCTGTGTCGGAGATGGTTGGAAAGAGGAAATGTAGCCACATTGAGGGGTGCAGGTGCAACCAGAGTGACGTCAGGCCGCTTGGATCGACGGATTCACCGACAAGCTGTGGCGGACCCGCAAGTCACTTGTACGTCGATTCTGCAGCACGTGCAAGGTACCCTGGATGTTCCTGTGTCGACCAGAACCATTTCCCGGCGACTGGTTGCACGTGGCCTGCAATCACGGCGCCCGCTAAGAAGACTGCCATTGACCTCACAGCACAGACTCCAACGTTTGGAATGGTGCCGGACCAGAGCGATGTGGATGGCAGAAAGGCAAACCGTAGTGTTCTCAGATGAATCCCGCTTCTGTTTGTCCAGCGATAGTCATCGTATAAGTGTGTGGCGTCGACATGGAGAAAGATCGAATCCGGCAGTAACTGTGGAACGCCCCACAGCGCGACAACGTGGCATAATGGTTTGGGGCGCTATTGCACACAATTCCGTATCACCTCTAGTTCGTATTCGGGTCACTATGACGACCCAACGATATGTAGATAATGTACTGCTGCCGGTGACAATCCCCTACCTTCAGGGTCTGCCAAATGCAATTTTTCAACAGGATAACGCCCGGCTTCACAGTGCTCGAATCAGCCAACATGCTCTACGAGGTGTACAGATGCTTTCCTGGCCACCATACTCTCCTGACTTGTCACCAATCGAGCATGTGTGGGACGTGATTGGACGCCGTTTGCAGAACCTGTCACTGCCTCGTTCAGAGGACGAACTGTGGCAAACGGTTGAAAGGGAATGGAGTGCCATTCCTCAGGACACCATCCGCAGGCTTATTGACTCCATGCCTAGACGTGTTTCTTCGTGCATCGCTGTCCGCGGTGGTCCTACTTCTTACTGAGCCGACGCCGTCCTCGCTCTAAATTTTGCTTATTTATTTTGAAATAAATATCACTTATTGTTCCATGCTGTCTCTGTCTTCTTACCAAATTTCATCAATTTCTGACCACTCCTTCTTGGTGTTGCATTTTCAATGTCGAGCAGTGTATCAAAAAACATTGTCCTTACCTGGAACCCGTACGGTTGCATAACAGAAAAAAATTCTATAAGTAGCAGTTGAAAAAACATTGTAACACATGCTTCTGGACACAAAAATTATTTTCACTCGTGATCCCCGTTATAGTGTATGCTGCTACTACTACTTCTACTACTGCTACTACAATGAAGATAATTAAGAATCTAATAAATAACGACAACAATACTTACGATAATAAATAATAATAATAATTTTTCTTCTACTGCTGATAATAATAATAATAATAATAATATTGAGGCAAAAATAATAATAAATGGTTGTCGCTTTCTATCCTCTGCAGTTAATGTTTAATGAAGAATTTAATAATCTTAAGTAGAAGTGGCTGATTTTCAAAGTGAGTGCATTTTTTCCCATTTATGAATGATAGAAATGTCCCTATTTTGGATATTCAGATCGATATTCATTACACAGAGTGTCATTAACTCAATTACAACGAAGAACCCCGGCCGTATGTCTTTCTGAAGATTAATCGCTCCATGCAGAGAATAACGATATTTGCTAAATTTTGTTGAAGAATGTATCGTTAAATTAACGCGAAGAATTTCCACTCTTTATGTAATTAAAAACTAGCACCGTACACAGACAGTTTTGAAGGCTTGCTTTGCTCATTTTTGGTACGCTCGGGATTGTTTTGGAGCATGCTTTACTTCACAAGCTTTAAAAAGTTCCAGATATAGCAAAAAAGGAGTCGCTATAAATATAAACATTTTCTCTATGTTACAAAATCGTCTACTGCTCAGTGAAGTTAAAAAAAAATTTAATTTTTTAAACCTACATTGAAAAACGAATGTTTTTACAGTATAATACAGCTAATTTTATAGTCATAAACTAAAATTGCTGATTTTACAGTAATAAACTAAAATTGCTAATTTTGCAGTTTATTACCGCGTATTTTACAGTTTTAAACTGAAATCTCTGCTTCCAGTATTATACTGTTGTTTCTACAGTATGATATAGGTAAATTTTACGACAATAAACTGTAAAATTGCTAACTTTACAGTAAGAAACTAAATATGCTAGTTTTGCAGTTTATTACCGTGAATTTTACAGTTTTAAATTGGAACCTCGGCTGCCAGAATTATACTGTAAAAACAACAGCTCATTTTTGCAGTGTATTTCATCTTGTTTTTAGCTTAATTAGAATAATTTAATGGAAGAATGAAGAAGAGGCAGTGAAACACTGCAAGTACCGTAAAGTCGGGTTACTTGGACCCTAAGGGGTTATTTGAGCCCATTACAGTAAAATGATAAAATCTAGGTTTGGTACTTATTAGTTGAAGACTTGCACGTAGTTCCTCGTTTCTCCTCTAGGTAGAAGCACTCTGCAGTCTCTAATGCTAGTACCAAACCCAGATTTTATCATTTTACTGTGGGCTCAAGTAACCTCCTTGTGGGTCCAAGTAACCCGACTTTACGGTACATCGAATAATATTTATAAATTTTTTTGACAATTACACAAAGCGGATAATATGCTTCTTTTTAAGCTTTGTATAAAAAATGAAAGCTTGCGCGAATTTTGAGCAAATTGTGGGAAAAATTGCACTTATTTTCCTTTTGCTACTCCTGTGCAATATCGGATGTTAATATTTGAATATTATTACTACTACAAGCCATACAGAAGCTTACAGAAAAAAAACAGACACGTTTCATACAACAAGTGTTCTTGACTGAAGTCAGTAACATATCTCGATAAAAATACAAACAAAATTTCCATTTAAATTTAGTAAAACTCCTAAAATTAACCTTAAATTTTCTGATGAATTCCGAAACTTTCCCAAACTAGCTAGTTACGTTTCTGAAGTACATCAAGAAATTCGAGCCTTCCTGGTAAATCAAGAACCAAACATAACCGGACCTAAGGCAGATTTGCCAAAAAATACTGTAACAGGATTTCAGATCCACTACTGGAATATATACATATTTTCACATTGATAGCTAAAAATATTTTTTTACAACAGTGAGAAGAGTGCAGTTCATGCAACTTGTTGCAATTCAGGCAACTTTTTCGCAAATATACTTATTTCTCACAGGAAACTCGTGGAAACCCGGGAATCCCGGAATGTTACCTGTGAAAAATGAAAGGGGTATTTTCTTAGTGTTACTCAAAATATTGATATATAAGGTAAAGTGGGAAAAGACGCCGTAGTTTTTAAATTTATGTAAAATAATGCATTGGTTTTATTTTTAAAAAACCTAGTTTCTCCTTAAAATATGGACTTTAGTGATTGGTGAAAAAATAGGTTTTTACAAGCAATTTTTTTTTACCGGTTGGAGAAGATGCAGTAAGGCAAATTGCTGAAGGGGGAAGATGCTGGACACGATATTTTTGCACCAACTGCTGCATTCAACGTACTTCATCGATTTACATTTTTTCCGACAGTTTGGTGTAGTTGTCTAGATCTGTGTTTCAAGTAGGATCATTGTTTTCCTAGAGCGTGTCGAGAAGCTAAGGTATATTCGATGAATTTACTATTTAAAGTCAGGGATTATTTTAAATATTTTTAGTTATACCTAAATACACCAGAAGACATAATACATTAGCTACTATGAAAAAAAGGAAGCAGACTGAGTTTAAGCAGAGTTGAAGACTTCGGTGCAAGATGGGGACAGCTCCATGTTTGACAGTTTGTGTATTACAACGAAATACATGAACAAAACTATTTGCGTTTATTCTATAGAACGGGTCGCAACGAATTTACTATTTGAAGTCAAGGACAAATTTAAATGCTTTTAACTGCGCTGAAATACATCATAGGGCACTCTATATAGGTTGTAGTGAGAACTCAGAGGAAACAGATTGATTGTAAGCAGAAATGAAAACCTCGGTTCAAGAAGGGGAGAACTCCACTTTTGATGATTTCTGTTTTAAAATGTAATGTATGAACGAAAATATATTCCTTCATTCTATGGAAGAATGAGCTATCTCCAACTAATATTCCATATATGGTGCTAAAGGAAAGGAGGTGGTAGCACACTACGAATTGCAGGTGAAAATGATGAAAAACTTTATAAATGTTTTGAATTGTTTTTGTTACTAAAGTGTTATTTATCATGAAACTTGAATTTTTTTCTTATTGGAAGCAAATGTTACTTGGATTGTTATTTAAAATCAAAATTTTTTGAATTTTTATACGTATTTGGATCAAAAACGGGATAGCTTTAATGCTTTAGAAATTATTACATACCGCATAATAATTTATCAAAATTCCATTGAAATTGGTTTTGTGGGAGCAAAGTTAAACATAATAATTAATGCAAAGACAAATATAAAATGTACTTTTGAACGAATTTTGTGATTTCTAAAAGTTTTTAAACATTGGATATTTCAACTTCTAGCAACTAGGTCTTCAATTAAACATATTGTACTAGTGTATAGGCCAGTGATACTTTGAAAGCTGGGAAACTTTCAAAAAAAGAGGAAAAAAAATTAAAAATGTCCAAATGAGAAATAATTCAGTGGATTGGTCATTAACATAGAATTGAAAAATGTAACTAACATTAATATTCTATAACTTTTTTCCTTAAGTGCTTTATGACTCTGTATAAGCTTTAATTGCTTAAAATTTACGTTGTTTCTAAAGCACGGAAGGGTTCAAAAATCACACATGTGATTGCCATCAGTTTTTGGATGCAGGATTTTTCTGACAAGCTATTTAGGAAGGGGAGGTTTATTTTCTTGAGACTTTTCATCTAAATTTAAGGCTTCAAAAGTGATGAAAGAGTATTAATAACGCATTGTTTCTAACGGAGTGTATTTTAATAAGAAATATTCAGGCAAAAAATCAGTACAAAGACAGAATGAAGGCCGTTTTAGTCATTTTGACTAAAAGATTTTAATTGCATGCGCAAAAATTGAGTTTTGTATTTGAAACGTTTTATAAAAAACTAACGAATTCGCCAGCGCAGCGGAATTTCAATCAGCGCAATTAGACATTACTTGCATGAAGTTTTCTGGCAGTTTGTCAAAAAATAATCTTTTTAGTGTAGATTTTTCTCATAGAAATGTGTTTTTCAGAAATGTTTATCTGATTAAAAACACAGTAAATGCTTTCCGAATGTTTTCTCATAAATACCATCAATCATATAATATCTACAGCGTGAAAAGCCAGGTCAAATGAATTTTTTACAGTTGTGTACTACGGAACCTTCAGCGACTACTTATTTTATTATTTTTTTGCAAACAATAGCTCATTATATTCATAAAGTACTTATTTTTATTTCTTTATTTCTTTACAATGCATTCAAACATTCTTTCTCATAGATTTTTCAAAAACTTTTTCGCAATATAAAACTATTTTTCCGAACACGATGCTATTGTATAAATTTAAGTCTTTGCAGCGTCCATCTGTTTGCTTGCTTGAAAAAGGAAATAAATTTCCCGAAAAGAAACAAATCTTATTTCACATTTCCAAATGAATACTCCACCTAACCAATTCTACGCCAAAAATTCGTAAATACATTTTTTTAACCTTTACTTTCAAAGTACAATGCATGAGACATCGTGAAAAGTTTTTTTTTTTGCAGGAATCACATAAAAAAGTCTTTATCTAACTATCCGCTTACCTATCAATGCACATGTAACATGGGAAAAGAATATAAGGAAATAAAAATGCTCTAACTAAAACGCATTTTTTTGAACAGAAATCTTGATTTTTTCCCATTCCTTCGTGAGTTTTGATCGAAAGTTGGTTGTTTTTCTGCGCGGGTATTTTTTCTATTGTTGGCGAAAAAACACCGTCTTTCCTTCTGCTGAATTTCTAGGCATTTTTATTCTGCTTTCGAAAGCTTTTTTTTTCCTGCAAGGAGCATCCTTAGACTCTTTCCTTTGAGATAGAAAATGATCTTTTCCCCCTTGCCATGTTTTTTCCCACTATGATAGCTGAAAAACAAACATCAATTTCCGTTTAAAGAATAAATTATATTAGATATTTGTTCTTCCTGTAATTGGGGAGAGACAGAAACAGGAGAAAGGCATAATTAAAAAGAAACAGTCTTAAATGTCCGAGAGGAAACACGTCGAGTCACGGATTTTTCTTGAAAAGCTGTCTGCTAATGTAATAAAATTATTGATGGATTTCTCGAGAATCATTTACTACTTTCCTCCATCACGAAAGGTGCATTGATTATTGCGCATGCTCTTTATGATCTCAAGGCACGAAGAGGGTACTTTGGCAAAAAAATTGCCTCATCTGCGATTCAAAGCTTCATTAGTAACTTTTTTTCTCTCTAATGTACCTGAGCAGCACACATTGCTAGAATTTCGAAGGTTTTGCTAGGAGTGGCGCAGATGTGAATTGGGATTTTAATGCACCCTTTTTTGGATTGTTGTATGTAAGGCATATTTGCAGTGAAAACTGTGTATGCGTGTACATATACTAAAAGATTTTGATGTCGACTCTTAAAACGATTTTTTAAATAAGGTATTTTGGAAGGTTGAAATACTTTTTGAGTCACTTTTTTTCTCTCTAATGTACCTGAGCAGGACACATTGCTAGAATTTCGAAGGTTTCGCTAGGAGTGGCGCAGATGTGAATTGGGATTTTAATGCACCGTTTTTTTGGATTGTTATATGTAAGGCATATTTGCAGTGAAAACTGTGTATGCGTGTACATATACTAAAAGATTTTGATGTCGACTCTTAAAACGATTTTTTAAATAAGGTATTTTGGAAGGTTGAAATACTTTTTGAGTCATTTTTTTTTCTCTCTAATGTACCTAAGCAGGACACATTGCTAGAATTTCGAAGGTTTCACTAGGAGTGGCACAGCTGTGAATTGGGATTTTAATGCATCCTTTTTTTGGATTGTTATATGTAAGGCATATTTGCAGTGAAAACTGTGTATGCGTGTACATATACTAAAAGATTTTGATGTCGACTCTTAAAACGATTTTTTAAATAAGGTATTTTGGAAGCTTGAAATACTTTTTGAGTCACTTTTTTTCTCTCTAATGTACCTGAGCAGGACACATTGCTAGAATTTCGAAGGTTTCGCTAGGAGTGGCACAGATGTGAATTGGGATTTTAATGCATCTTTTTTTTGGATTGTTATATGTAAGGCATATTTGCAGTGAAAACTGTGTATGCGTGTACATATACTAAAAGATTTTGATGTCGACTCTTAAAACGATTTTTTAAATAAGGTATTTTGGAAGGTTGAAATACTTTTTGAGTCACTTTTTTTCTCTCTAATGTAACCTGAGCAGGACACATTGCTAGAATTTCGAAGGTTTCGCTAGGAGTGGCGCAGATGTGAATTGGGATTTTAATGCATCCTTTTTTTGGATTGTTATATGTAAGGCATATTTGCAGTGAAAACTGTGTATGCGTGTACATATACTAAAAGATTTTGATGTCGACTTTTAAAACGATTTTTTAAATAAGGTATTTTGGAAGGTTAAAATACTCTTCTGCAGATGAGAAAAGGGAAAAGACAAAAACAGGAGACGTTAACGAAAAAATGTAAGAATACAACGTTGCTTAATTTTAAAATATTAAAAACTACTGTTCTATATTGGTTGAGATTTTCAAAACTTAAGTGTAAGAAAACTCCGAGCTCGGAGCTTAGTTTACTTGAAGTCTAACTTTTTTTTCGCATTCAGTGAAAATTAAAGTAAAAAAAAAAAAAAAAGTGATTTACAGATTTTCAATAGTTCCTGAGAAAAACTTTTCATTTCAGGAATTAAAGAAATATCAGTTGTATAAGTGCTTAAACTATTTGGAAGATTGTTTATCTTTCTTTATTTGTAATTATACCATATTTATTCTTTCAATAATGCAGTATTACTCTGAAATATCATATTAAGTAATTCTTCGTTAAACTGTTAACTTACCTTTCAATTCGTGCCTACATAATGCATACTTCATAACGGATCATTTCTTTAATAAAGATGAGCTTTTTTCTTTCAAATTCATATTAACTGAATTTTTAACTTGTTGTTTTTGTTAGTTTTTCTCGTGAAATGGCTTTAAACTCCATCACGTTTTTTTATCTTTTAACGTTATAGCCGGTGTAGGACAGTGGTGTTTGAGGAACATGTTTTTGGATAAAATTTTCAATTTTCCAATAACAGCCATTTACGTTTCGAACAATACTTACTTAATAAATAATGAATTGATATTTAAATGTTTTAATTCCATTGAAAGACGACAGAGGGATTTCGTGTTCTCAATCTAGGGGTAAAGCCATTATAACTAAACATAGAATATGTACGTAACACTACATGCGCTCTACTCTATACACTGTAAAAAATGAATGTTATTTTACAGTATAATAAGGCCAATTTTATAGTAATAAACTCAAATTGCTAACTTAAGCGTACTAAATTGTAAAACTGCTAATTTTACTGTAATAAACTAAAAAATTGCTAATTTCACAGTTTATTGGGATTTTAGTTTTAACCTCGAACCTCTGCTGTTGTTTTTACAATATAATACAGCTAAATTTTACAGCAATTAACTGTAAAATTGCTAACTTTACAGTAAGAAATTGTAAAATTTCCAGTTTTACAGTTTATTACTGTGCATTTTACAGTTTTAAATTGGAACCTCGGCTGCTAGTATTATACTGTAAAAACAACAATTTATTTTTTGCAGTATAGAAAAAATGTTGTGTCAAACTAAAATAGCACTAATTTCTGATGAATTCTCAGTGTACAATTCACAAAATACATTAGTTATGAAGTTAAGGGAACATTTTTTAGCCATTGTTAACTACTTACACTACTATCTAAGATCGTTAAATAATAATCGATGGTAATTTCTTTTTATAACTCTATAAAACTATGAAATATCTGGGAGTGTAGTTCTTTATTTTTGATAAATTACCAACTGAATATATAAATATGAACATTACTCAATTCAAATATTTAAAACTGAAACATTAAATAAATTTCAAGTTCTACTATGTCTACTATTTTAGGCTATTCATTTTTAGAAGTTTATACGCTTTTTGTCGCAGGTTCTGTTTACTTACTTTTAACTTTGGAAATATTTTGAACTGATTTATTATTGCATCAAACTATCAAATCACAATTAATGCAGACATCTTTTTCACGAAGTTCAGCGTAAAAACGAACAGTTTGCTTTTGAAACCAGATATGTACTTTCAATATTCATTTCAAAACTCTCAAAAACTAATTTAGTTTACTTACATTTAAACGTAATGCCTAATCCAAAAGAATAAATAAGGGCATGTCAGAAAATTTATCCCGGACAGTATCATCTCGAAACGAAAGAGAACAAAACTTATTCGAATGTGTCTCGCTTTAGTATACAATTTCAAATCCATATTCAAGGAATAATCTTTAATTCTTCGATACATTTGTTCGGAGCGAAAAAGTATTTTTTTTCTCCATTTTAATCTCTTTAGGTAGCAGAGCAGCTAAAGTATACTACAACCCTCCAATTAAGTAATTCCAGGCCATTAAATACAGCGGCAACATTTCACCGTTGAAAGCCAATGACAAAATGGATTATTTCGAACTGATACAGAGAAAAAAAAAGTTCCATGTACACGCATATAAGACTAGTTTTCTCTCTCACTCTACTTCTTTACCCCTAATCCTTTTCGGTCCCATTAGCAAATGCTAAAGAAAGAAATATTTCTCTTGCTTTTTTAAGCTGTTTCTAAGTTTTTTTTTGGGTGGAAACAAAACCTGAGCAAATTAGAAGTCAGTACAATAATTCACTTAAATGTATAACGGTAAGGCCATTGTCATTAAATGGCTTTTTACACGGTTCTAGCGGAGCGTGGGTTAAGGATTCTTTGTGTTTCTTTTCTGCCATTGCCAAGCGAAATTATTTGCAATTCAAATTTGCGGGCAAGTACTATTTTGAGTTCAGAAAGAGGGAAGTATTTGTCGATAAATAAATGCTTTGTTGGTTTTTATTTTCTCAGAGCTCAAACTTTGCATTCTTATGAAAATTACCCCAGTTAATGGTTGTGAAATAGGCTGATTTTTTCTTATAAATTTTAGCTATGATATTACCGTAATTTGTGCAATGCTTTGTCTTTGCTTTTAGCCGAGGAATAAAAAGACGAGCTTTCTTTTCTCACTGTATATATTAGGATCATCGGGAAAAATAAGACTGATGGAGAGATGGGAATGCTTACTTTTTGGGTTTTAAAAGTTAAAAAAGAGTACAGACCTTAAAAAAATAAAACGCAGAAAGGATGAAAAAGTTAAAAGTTGAATAACTCATTCGCAATACTGTTTAGCTTTTTTTTTTTTTTTTTTTGCTTGCTTTATTTTTGTGTTTCTGACTTGCGTTTTTGTTTAATGTGCAAGAAATTCTTAAAAAGAAATAAGGTTTTATAATTCTGGTAAATATCAGCTTATTTAGATGGCACGGATTTTTTTTACAGTTTTTGAAACATTCTAGAAAAGTTTTTAATGAGAAGTCCTTTCTTAATGCGCTTGCATGGCTTCATTCTGATTAATGTTTTGGCCGCTAAGCTATTTTTATTTATTTGTTGTATTTCTGCTGTAAGATTTTAAAAAAGTTTTTAGAAACCAGTTGTTTTTTATTGTCCGGAAAAGTATTATAAAACTCGATTTAGTACATATGGTTGCAATACTAGTTAGGTAAAGATATAATGGAGAATGCAGTTTATCTGTTTAGTAGCAAACTTTTAACTTCGTCAAAGCTATGTGACAACTGAAATCAAAAGTGTTGTTTTTTAAGTATATTTAAGCGATTATGAATACAAAACATGAAGCTGTGTAATATGATTTTATTGAAAATAAATACAATGAGTCCGCCGGCAATTTTAACTGTAGAACTGCAAAGAAGTATTTGGTACTAGAGGCAGGCAATCAGAAGAAAGTAATGTAAAAATAAATAAAAGGCGTCAAATAAATTAGAAAAATTTGAAGCTTGGATTTTGGGAGGAGGATATGTGCGCACCGTTATGTAAATTTGTTAGCCCCCCTCCTCCAACTGCTCTAAAAGAGTTAACTGATTTAAAGAAAGGTATTTTATTTGAAAACCGAGAACCTCGTCTCCATGCCATATTTTTTTATTTATGCAATGTTTTATTCAATTTTTAACAGCTAAAAGAGATGAATATTTTTAAAATTTACTGTCAAGCTCGTGACTGAAAAAAAGCAGAATTTCGGCATATTAGCTGCTAATTATTTCCCCAGGAAGGGCTATGAATTCTTTTACAGTTTAAGAACTAGGCATTTAGAGAAGTTATAACTTCTGCTAAAATTTTGCTCAAATCAAGTTTATGATGTTCATCTCCTTCATAAAACTATATACGAATAAAATGTACTTTATTTTTTATTTTTTAAGTGCGTTAATTTTACCCTTGGCATTAATTAAAAACGCAGAGCATTAGCATCAAGAGATAAATATCCTTTAACAATGATTTATCTTAAGTCATTACAAATTAATATTGCATATATTATAATTAAAGTTGCGACTTGTAGTTATTTTTTTCCTATGTATTGTGTCATACTTTTGGAGTTCTTCTCCCAATCCATTTCTCAGTCTTGTAATTTGACTTGAAATTTTTGAAACTAACAACAATTTCCAAAACTAAATTCAACATAAAGTTTGTTAAACATATCTTTGCTTCACAGCGTTCGTCCATCCTTTGCTTTAAAATCAAATTCCCTTATTTTGATATTTATAGTCAACTCCTTTTGTTTAAACAACAAAAATTAATGACTAAGATAAACTACAGCGAAAGAAAAAAATATTGCCGAAGAGCAGTTTAAAAATGAAGTTTACAGTAAATATATTGCCTCACTCTGCTTCGAGGAATGCATGTGTGAGCGTAGTGCTGAAAAGAAAGCCAAATATGCACTTGGCTCGTTCCACTCTAGTAACAAAGTTAGTTTAAAATGAAGTATAAACCCCCCTCTCCGCCTCAAAGATTTCCTTGTACTCCTTTTAAAGGCCTTCTCAGGCTTTCTTCTAGCTAGCAGTTCAATCGATAGGCTTTCTGTGCGAGTAATCAAACTGCCGCACGACATTTTCATCTCGTGCAACTGTGTGCAGCAGCCCGCCTCTAGTGCAAGTCATTTCATTTTCGCTTTAATAAAATCTGCGATCCAAGCTGCAAAAGCACTTAAGCCTAGCAAACACAAAAGTGTCGCAACAACACCTCAGTGTTTTCTTTGCGCTATCATCACTTTAACGCGAGAACAAAGCTTTCGCTCAGGCTCCGAGACATAAACCCTTATTTGTCGATCCCATTCCAAGGAACAGGTCGGCCATATTGTTAAACCATCGAAACCAACTAACCTCGTGTTACTGGCCCGTCAAACCTGATTCTCCGAGTTGACAATTTATAGGCCTCTAAAACCGTCTTTTATGTCCTCTAGAAAATTGACTACTGAATCTGAGGGGATAAAGTAGAAGAGTGCTGTTGAAAATGGGCACCAAGTCATGGATTAAAGTAGGTAACTGAATAAAATTAAACCTCTTACACTTTCTTGTAACGCATGGGTGAGAAGACCTTCATTTCTTTTCCATTTAGCTCAAACTTTCCACTTTTTGGAGAAGTTAAGGCTGAAGGAGTTTGAAATTCCGTCTTTATAGCTGGATTTGAAAGTGATAATTCAACAATTTTGGGATTTCGCCAAATATAATCCGGTTTCATAGTACACGCAAAATTTCACTAGCCAAAGAAAATGTTTTTCAATGTGGAATTTACATCTGTATTTACATTGCAATGAAAAATGATGAAGAAAATTTTTACTGCGTAACAGTAAAGTTAAATGTTTTATGTTTCGGTTTTAATGAAAAGGTTGGTTTTAAATAAAATATACTACGCAAATAAAAGTTTTATTACTCTGAGGCTTAATTAAAGTATATAGGTTACACGGTGTTAAGCACAATTACCTATATAGAGGGTTATCCACAATTTGAAGAACTTAATAACTCAATAAATATTGATGAAACATTTAAAAGTTAAAAAGTAGTTGAAAAAGTTTTCATACAAAATAATATAAAAAAATGGAAAGGTATTAAACATAAATTGAAAAGTAAAAAAATGTACAAGGAAACCACGTTCTTTTTTTTGTATACTGTGTTTATTCTTTTTTTCTCTGTTCTTTGAAGCGTATATCATATCTTTTTATATCGTTAAGAAATACTGGGGGATACACAGTTGCAACTTGCTATAATAAAGTATACGTAGTTCTTTAAAAAATAAAATTATATGATTTCGTTCCAGAAGTTTTACAGAATTTTCGAAAGCACTTATATCTCCTTGTCAAAAAGCAGGTAGAGAGATTATTTATAGATAGAACCCCAAGAGAAAAATAAATAATAACCTTTGAAGAAGAGAAAGATCTCTAGTTTTCTATTCATAATAAGAAATTATATTAATTCATTTTTAGAATGGGGCAGTTTCGTAATATCTTTTCTTGTTAAAAAACGATATAAAGGTCAAGTTAGGACAATAAAAGAGAAGAAATAAATAAACAGATCCAGGTTTGTTTAAGCAAGTGGACTTACTAAGCTTTGTAAATGATTTTAAAATTTGGCATTTTCTAGTTATAAATAAATTACTCTTAAAACTGAAAACACTTTTTGAAGGACATTTATATAAACGAATTCTTTATTTTATTCAGTTTCATATATCAGGGGTTATTACGCCATATTACACAGTACGTAATGGTACGAGAATTCCTAATGACAGTTTTTCAGTTTTATCTGCAGATAGGATCGTATGCAATTCGTGGGTTTTATGAAGGCTAGGGACTTTTTTTTTGTCAACGGAGCTAATGCGAATAAAATTAACAAGTAAATAAAATGACAAATATGTTTAAAAAAAAAAAGAAAAGAAAAAAAGATAGGAAAATAAGTTGAAGTTTGTGCACATTTATGCGAATGTTTTTGTACTCGTATTTTTTGCTGCAATAATGACCATTTAAAAAAAAAGCTACCTTTCAAGAGATGAAACCAGAAGATGGCTGAAAACAAGGAGATGCGTTGTATTCTGACATTTAACATTATGTTAAACTTTAACTAAAATAAAAATCGTGAAAATGCGCTTGAATAAACTTTTGAAGCGTATTTTCGATTTTCAATGCGTAAAATACTCTTAGAGGGGGTAAAAAGATATCTCTGAGTACAATAGTTCAAGTGGTTCTCTCTATTATAAGAGCACAAATTCAGGCTAACGGTTTATAGATTAAATGCTTTCAGCAATCCATTTCTTGCAACTAATGAAAAAATACTTTTATACTTTCATTAATCCAATTTTCACAAAGAATTCGACGACCACATAAATCTTTCTTTATATTAAAAAGCCACTAAAAGTTTCAGATATTAAAAACAAGAGGATAGGGTGGGTGAAACGTCCTTTTGGTGTATTTTTGCATGAAATTTGTTTGTAAATTTTGAATCAGTTGAAGATTAAAATGATGAATCAGTATTTTGTAAGTTGCAGAAGAATTCTCCGAATGTACATAGGAAATGGTACTACACTGTTCAAAACAATTAGGGGAGCATATGGTTTTAACAAAATTACGCAAAGATGTATACCAATAAGTAGCATAAAATGAATGATCCATAATTTAAATCTTATCAGGAAACAGAAGAAGAAAACTTTATATGCAAATCAAAGGTCATAAAGTCAAAAATCAGAAAAAGGAGATAAGGGCAGAAATCAGTATTTTGCAGAAACATCTATTTTATTGCCGTTACTGTGAAATTCGATTGCGTACACAGGTTAATATCAGACAAGGTTACTTGAGAATGTTTTAACAACGAGATTTACCGGAATCGATGGCAAGGAGTGTTATAGGCTGACTGGAATCCTGACAAGCACAACGTAGTGTCTCGGACGCTGTTGGAGTCGTCAGAAGTGTTGTTACACGGCTGTGGAATCGATTCCAAGAAACAGGAAATGGTAGATGTCGACCAGGAAAGGTCGACCAGCCGAACAGTACGTAATCGGCTGCATGAGGGAGGGCTCTATGTACGTAGGCAATGATCCGCATTCCGTTCACCTCATGCCACCGTGCGACCGGAGGAAGATGGGCTGATGAACATCGAGATTGGGAGCAACATGATTGCAGCCAAGTGCTGCTTACAGACGAGTGACGATTCAGTCTGGAGTTTGATACCCGACGTGTGCTGATATGGAGGGACAAGGGCACTCAAAATAATATCGCATTCGTTCGTGAAAGGTCAAAATACCGACGAGTTGGTTGGATGGTATGGGGTGGAGTCAGCATAGGCGGACATACGAGCCTGTATATCAATATCAGTCAGAATGATACCTTGACGGGCCTAAGGTATGCAGACGAGACCTCATGTCATCCCTTACGGTGGAGCTATTGGAGGTTTTTTTTTTTTTGTTTTCCAAGAGGATAATGCTCGATCGCTTAGAGCTCTTCTGGTAGAGAACATGCTTGAAGCTGAAAAAATACAGCGTGTGAAATG
>JAXGGA010008694.1:0-55373 GCA_038373865.1 Uloborus plumipes | reverse complement strand
AGATATTTGAAGGAAATCGCATATACATTAAGTGAAATTTGATATGCATTTCTTCATCTTCCCACTTCTTCGTGCTACATAACTTTGGAATTTATTATGTTTGTGGCTGATTTTATTATCCAGTGATTTTATTAGTGTCGGTAACTGTACAATAAAAAATTCAATAAAATATATTAAAAAAGTTATAATAAATATAATTCAAAAGACGATTTTTATAAAGATATTTAAAAGTTTCACAACACGAATTTTATTTTGCCTATCATTTTTTTAAGCGCCAGGAACTTTTTGTTATGAAATGAAGGCACAAAATAGTAACCTTAGTTTAAAATGGAATTATCTATCAGCATTTTTTAAAATATTCTAATTACTCTTTTTAAATAAAAAATATATTTGTAGCCCCCAAAGCAGAATACTTAGTGATGTTCTGCAACGCAAAATTATTTGCCCAAAATTGTTCTGCAAGAGATTTATGCATTATATATTTACCGTCAAAATGTTACCAAAAAGTGTTTTCTTATTTTTTCATATAATGTACTGCAATTTAGAATTTAATGAAACGCAACCAAATTAAAAAAAAAAAAAAAAAAAAATAATATATATATATATATATATATATATATATATTTCCCGCGATTCTTTAACACGGAAGAATTAATTGTTTGAGCCAAAATTTGAAAAACTATTTGTACTACACGCTTCGTCACTGAAGTTCTGCGGCTAAAGTGTGAAAGCCCGAAGAATTTCAAGCGAAGCTTGCGTCCCCGCGATCCTCTCATGAGGAAACATGGTTTTAAACATAACTGAATGTCTAATATATGCTACGAAGTGTCGTCACTGAAGTTCTGCGGATAAAATGTGAAGACCTGCAAAACTTCAATTGAAAACATGCGCCCCTGCGATTCTCTTGCGAAAAAATTGTTTCAAACATAATTTGAAGAACTGATTTGTGTACCTACCGCAAGCTTCGTCACTTTAGATCTGCGGCCGAAGGCTCGCAGAATTTCAGACTAAGTTTGCGTCCCCGCGATTCTCATGCGGGAAGAAAAAAAATCGTTGGAAACATTATTTGAATAATAACAAATGTGTACTGCAAGCTTCGTAGCTGAAGTTCTGCGGTACAAATAAGAAGGACTGCAAATCTTCAAACGAAGCCTGCGCAAGTGTCATCACTGAAGTTCTGCGGAAAAAACAGGAAGGTCCTCAGAAGTGTCAGAAGCTCAAGTCAAATCGTCCTCACGTCTGCTGTGGTCTGTATGGCAATTTTCACGGCACTGGCTACGGCGCCGGCGCCGGTATTATTGCCTGCTGCTCTGCGAGACATGGGCTACGAACGAAGCGTTTTTTTTTTTTTTTTGCTTTCGAACGATAACTTTTTTTTGCACGCTTTCGAACTTTTACGTTATTTTTTTTTTTTGGTTGCTCAATTTTGAATAGAATTGTTCTGCAGCCCCGATGTCTGTTCTGCGACGTACGTCGCCGATTTAGCAGTATTCTGCTTTCGGGTTTGTAGCATATTTTTAAGAGCTTAAATTAATTTAAAAGGCTTATTTTTTGACAAAGAATGAGTTAAGCCTTATTTTAATTCAAACATGATACAAAATATTTTTTTTTTTTTTTTGACGAAGAATAATTTAGAAGCGATATTTTCATTTTATTTTATTTTATTTTTTATTTATTTATTTTTTTTTGTTCAAAGATGATGCAAAATGCGCTGCACAGTGTTCACCTGTTTTTTGTAAAATGATATTTTTTATGCCGATTTTTTCCAGTAATGAAAATATAAATAAATAAATAAACGGCTTCACATTTTTTTTCTTATATAAAAGAAAGAATTTCTAGGCTTTTTATTTGTTTATTTATTTTCAAATGACTGTACTAAAGGATATTTCCGTTCAAACTGAAACGAGCTTTGAAGCTCTTTTCTTCAATTAAAAAGCTACTATGAGAGCGCATCCACCTTTGTTTATTTTTAGTCAAAAATTTCGTTTTTTTTCCTCTCTCTTTTTCTTTTCTTTACTTTTTACCTTTTTTTCCTTTTCTTTTCTCTCTTTTTCTTTTCTTTTCTCTTTCTCGCTTTTTCTTTTCTCTTTTCTTTGCTTCATTCCTTTCTTTCCTATTTTTTCAATTTTTTTTTTGCAAAACTAGCATTTTATGTTTCGTTCCTTTAAAAATAAAATTTCTGTTTAACCCATGATATTTAACCCATGACATGCCTGACATTTTTTTTTTCAAAGATATTTTGTACACTGGTTACAAACAGTGTTTAATGGACAGGAAAAATAATTAAAAAAAATATTATGTCAAAAAAAAAAAAAATTATTAAGGAAAGAAAAATCGTCTCTTAAAAGTTACGATAGACCCCAGAGGGTACATACTTTTTTTACTAAATTTTTTTTCTTCCTGCGATATAATATTTAAAAAGACATTTTATAAGAAGAAATAAAATCAGCAATGAACATAAACTGGGAAGATGGGAATCACTTTGAAAACTTAGTTTTTTTTCTTGAGATTGTGAACGATGTCATTTTTGATAAGATCATATTGAAACGACTACAGAACGCAATTTACAATGGTTATCTGTTAATAACGAATTGAAACAATACCAAGGTACGAATTAAACACTATTATTTGGTTGAAATGTTTATTTGGGGGAAATTCAGACACAGAGTTAGAAGCACCATCGATCAACATTACGATAATTTTGATCCAAACCAGAAGCCGAACAACTCGATCTTCAGGACCTCCAAGTGTTTTTTAGGTAAAATACACAGTAAAAAATGAATGTTGTTTTTACAGCATAATACAGCTAATTGTATGGTAATAAACTAAAAATTGCTGCTTTTACAGTAATAAACTGTAAAATTACTAATTTAACAGTCTATTACCGCGCATTTTGCAGTTTTAAACTGGAACCTCATCTGCCACTATTATCTTGCTGTTTTTACAGTATAATACGGATAAATTTTTCGGCAATAAACTGTAAAATTGATAGTTTTACAGTTTGTTACTGTGCATTTTATAGTTTTGAATTGGAATCTCGGCTGCCAGTATTTTACTGTAAAAACCACAGTTCAGTTTTTGCAGTGTGGAAAATTGGCTAATTTTGTTGCCAAGACGGAAAGAATGCACACCACTCACCATTATCGTATACAGATAATTTTGACATGTCGGTATTGATTTCGTGATCCTTCAGTTATGAGCCCCGGTGCTTGACTGATTGGGATACCTCAGCGTCCCTTTTCAGTTTTGATTTACTTAAATATTATTTTAAGATCATCGTGGGCTAAATATAATGTAAACTAATAGAATTAGTTTATTGTACACTAGGTGGCCAAAAGTATCCGGACACTTTCGAAAATTCACATTTTTACATATAGCTCGAAAAATAAGTGATCAATTGTCCTTTAACTTTAGTCATACAAAATATAGGCTTCACTGAACATTTCCAAGTTGAAATTAAATTACCCTTGCATTTGGGGGACGACAAGAAGGGAAGTTGAAAGTAAAACCGCTTTTTGACATTAACTCTTCGAAAATAGCTCGGAATAAGCTATAAATTTCAGTAATTAATTAGCATACTATGTATAATTACTGTACAAATTTTTAGGAACGTACCACTCTTACTTCCGAAGATATAAACATTTTTTAAAAAATGACAATTTTATTTGAAGGGTTTTTGCTCATAACACGCAGAGTTTTTGATCAAACCTTATCAAAACTTCAGGAAAAATGACAAAATACAAGAGAAAGAACATAATAAAACGCTAAATAAAAATATTAAAAATCCGATGAGATATGAACGTTAAAAGGAAAAAATTTTTCACGGCGCATGCGCGAACGACAGAAATTTATAATTACAAAAATATTGTAGCCTGGTTTATACTGCATCTTATAAAAAAAGTTCCAGTTGAATATCGTAAAAATTGAAAAAGATATCAGCGATCTAGTGAGCTGTAATTCATTCATTCGCAGACAATACATAAATGGCAAGGGGTTCTCCACAAATGAGCATTTTCTTCAATGTTAAATTGTATACAGTTTGAAAATTTATATTCGGCATAGAAGTCACATTTCGCCTATTCGGCCAAAAAGACCTTATACGTAGGTGGCCAAAAGCATCCGGACACCCCCTGAAACGTTGGTTTTGAACGATGACGCAATAACCTTTAATTTAAAAATAGCTCTTTGTGGACAGACCCTCACTTTTTATGTATTGTCTGCGAATGAATGAAATACAGCTCACTAGATCGCTGATATCTTTTTCAATTTTCATGATATTCAACTGAAACTTTTTTTATAAGATGAAGTATAAATCAGAGTACAATATTTTTGTAGTTATAAATTTCTGTCGTTCGCGCATGCGCCGTGAAAAAATATTTCCTTTTAACGTTCATATCTCATCGGATTTTTAATATTTTTATTTACCGTTTTAGTATGTTCTTTCTCTTGTATTTTGTCATTTTTCCTGAAGTTTTGATAAGGTTTGATCAAAAACTCTGCGTGTTATGAGCAAAAACCCTTCAAATAAAATTGCCATTTTTTAAAAAATGTTTTATATCTTCGGAAGTAAGAGTGGTACGTTCATAAAAATTTGTACAGTAATTATACATAGTATGTAATTAATTACTGAAATTTATAGCTTATTCCGAGCTATTTTCGAAGAGTTATGGTCAAAAAGCGGTTTTACTTTCAATCCCCCTTCTTGTCGTCCCCCAAACGCAAGGGTAATTTAATTTCAACTTGGAAATGTTTGGTGAAGCCTATATTTTGTATGACTAAAGTTAAAGAACAATTGATCACTTATTTTTCGAGCTATATGTAAATATGAATTTTCGAAAGTGTCCGGATACTTTTGGCCACCTAGTGTATGTTACAAATACAATTCACTTAATACCGGTGATTTAAAATAATATACACTATAAACATGTGTCGTTAATCTCTTTTTAATTAGCATTTTCACTCTAACAAACTCGTGCAAAATTGTTTTACTCAAAGACTAATTTAACAGCAGAATCAGTACAAATTATCAATTAAGAGCATTTCGAGTTATTCAAATATGTGCTATAAATTAAATAGATGATTAAATTTATCGTAAAAAGGTGTTGAAAGTTTTAGTTTTTTACAGTCTTAAGAAGTTTTATAGTTTAAAAGCAGTTTAATTAATGAACAATTAAAATAGCAGAAATTTCTGCTGCAGATTTTTTTTCCCTTTTAGTGTTGTTTTACTTTTTTCATACTTGTTTTACTCTTTACATATAAGAGATTTTTTGTCATTCAAGTTGTAGTAAAACATATAATGCTCTCATGTGTCCCTCATTATACAATTTTCTGCTAAAAGAACAATGACTTAAATATACACAGAGGCAACATTAAAGAAAAAAGAAAATCGATAGTGAAAGCAAATGGAACACTAAAACTTCAACTATCATAATGATAAATAAAAAATAGTTTAAAGTTTCCTATTTTGTATAGTATTATTATGCAGTGGAAGCCGGTTAATTGAATCAGTGGTTAATCGAATCAGCAGCTTTAATAAATCAAATTGCCTAAAACAACACAATATCCAGATTTATTAAATTATTTAATTTATTGAATCAAATCTGTGCTTAAAACAAACGTGATTCATATGAACGGAATCCACTTATCTTATTAAAATTTATTTATTACATTTTTTTTTTATTACTGCGAAATATTTCTTATGGTTCCAATTAGAATACATACGTGAACAGTGACAATTCCAATTCGTTTGTGAATATGCTCCTGTCTCACACATTCAAACAATAACGAAATGAGCAAAAATGCATTCCGACAGCATCTCTTCCCCATTCTCACATCAGCCAAACTGACGAAAAGTTACTTTCGTTCGCCATTTCCACCGGATTCCTTTCATTTAAAATTCGCTGTCTGACTAATTGAAACAATTCCGCACTGGCTACAGAAATAGAGTCCTGACCACTCAGTCCCGAAACTGTGACATCAAAGGGTGGATCGAACATGGCCTCTGGCATTCCAATTAAAATATGTGCTCGGTCCCCCCGTATATCCGCGCTGGCTTTTCCAAGTTATTAGCGTGGCTGTTCGTGCTGACACCGACTTGAATAATTGAAAACGTCCACTTTAAATGGAAATGTTGCAAGCGGTCAATTGTATCGAGGCATGTACTTGCGGCTGAAGATTGCGCTGCGCGGAATGGCAACACTTAGATGTCATCTGCAGTTGGAATTGTTAAGTGGGGATAATGGACTTTAGTTATGAATTTGATTTTGGTGCTTTTTTTTTTCCTTGGAAAGGGTTGTTGCTGTCGACTGAAATTGAGATACTTTAGGGACACAGCGTAAATTAAATTTAATGGTGTAGTTTTTTCCCTAATGAGCAATTGTCATAATTTTTAATTATGGATATTCTTATATTGTTGGTAAATGTAGGGCAAAGTGAAAATGTTAATGCAACTTACATTTTCTAAATGGACAAATTGGCAGTTCATTTTGAAGCATTCAGTAGTTGGAACTGTCAAGTGGGTATAGTGGGTTTTAGTTATGAATTTGATTTTTGTCCTTTGTTAATACGCTTTTATTAGTTTCTCTTGCGGGTTTGTATGTATACAACTCTGAATCTATATATATAAAGATGACGGTGTTTGTTTGTTTGTTTGTTCGTTTGTTTGTTCGTTTGTAACCGCTGGCCAGAAGCCCCCACAGCACCTACGGACCTGAAACTTGGCTCAAAAATTCGAACGTACCCCGCCCTCGTGCACCTCGAACGCCAAATTTTTAATTTCGAATTAGTTATTTTTAAATTAATTAATTAGTCTCATTTTTGGTGTATCCGCCATAATTGAGGGGGGAAAACCTCCCCCCACCCCAAAACATTATATATCGTTGGAAAGGGTTTTTTTTTCTGAAAAAGAAAAGTTTTAGCACGTTTCTGTCCGTTAATTAGGACAGGAGATATTAATTAATCAAATTTAGTCAATTTTCAAGGCTTAACTATGTACGCTCAACTATGGTACTAGGTCCATTTTCCTGATCAGCTGCTCTTTTGTCCTTGAAGTTACTTTGTGGTTAAAATTGTGCGTATAGATTTAAGCCTTGAAAATTTATTCAATTTGAATGCTTAATATATCTTATTTCTTTCTTAATTTTCTGTCTTTTTGATTTATTTGGCGAATTGATTTAAACTTTAACATGACTTTAAGTGCAGTTTAAAAGATGGAGCGCATTTGAACTAAAGGATATAATAATTTTAGTTCAGAGGGGTCGGAGGGAATTTAAATTTATTCAGTTGAATTCCTCAAAATTTGGTGTTACCAAAAATGTCAGAATGAAACTATTATTGTTAAAAAAATAGCGATGGCTATCAGCTACTCTTCATATTTGGCGTGGTAAAGTTTGGCAACAATAGGGATATTTACCAAACCTCCCAGCCAGTGAAACACTTCTTTCTCCAAATTAAAGAAAAAGAAAACGCTCTGTGAAGGAACAGTAGTTGTTTGCAGTCTAAAAAGTATTTTATTGCATGTTTAAAACATGTATATAATGTCGCCAAACCTAAATTTTTAATAGTTCCATTCTGACATTTTCGGTAACACCGCTATGAAGTTACTCTTCGTATTTGGCGTCGTAAAGTTTGGCAACAATCTGGAAATTTACCAAACCTCCCAGCCAGGGAAATCTTGCTTATTTGAGGGTTACTGTTATAGATTGTAATCACTTCAAAGAGATGTTGCGAATAACATTATATTTCTTGCCTTTTAATGTTCAAATTAAAATCATGGAAGAATGGTTGAGGCTGAGCTACCTGACACAATCGGTTCCCTATGTTAATAAATTTAAATTTGGCGACCAATTTTACATTGAAATTACGGTTAAATCGGTGGATTATGTTAAACTTCAAGGGCAAAATTGCTGTGTTCGTTGAGAGTTTTCGAAAATCTTGCCACTACAGTTATCTCAAAAGTTCCATTGAAACGTTTATTTGGCGAATTGATTTAAACTTTAATATGACTTTTAGTGGAATTCAAAAGGTTGGGGAGCACATTTGAATCAAATATAATAATTTTACTTTAGAGGGTTAGAGTGAATTAAACTTTCTTTAGTTAACTTCATTTACATTTGTTGCACGGGCATCGCCGTGCGGGTACTGCTAGTAAAAGATAAAATTCACGTTCTTAACAAATAATAAAATTAATACATTTAATACTATAATTAATACTAAAGGCTAAACAATATTACATGTTGATGTACGAGTATTATAAGTGTTTCAGTTGTTTGTATATAACTCTGAATAAAAGATAAAATTCACGTTCTTTGCAAATAAAAGTAATATTTTTTACTATTATTAATACTAAAGGCTAAACTATATTATTATGAACTCTATTACTAAAATTACATGTTGATTTATTATAAGAGCATCTAAAAGCGTATTTTTTAATTTCTTAAAACTAATTTAAAGATTTTTATTCTTGGAAAGGGTTGTAACTGTCAACTGAAAGGAGATATTTTAGGGATACACTTCAAATTGAATTTAGTGTGGTGTTTAGCTATTTTTATGCAGAGCAGCCGTCATTATAATTAATCATGAATATTTTTGTACAGTACATGCCACAAAAGTCCTTAGGATTTAAACATTTCTATCAGAGTTTTATTTTTTAAATAAAGAAAGTTGCTAAAAACATTTCACCAGTAAAGAGTCATATTTTTGAAAAGTTACAATACTAGCACTCAATGCTTTAAAAAATTTAGACCTTTTCAAGTATAGTTTTATTGTTTTCAGTTGAAAACTATATTTTTAAGAGAATTCATACAAACTTGTCCAAGTTTTCTGTGCTTTCTTCTAAGTACTAAAAAAAAATCTCACCGAGAGAAATACATTACAATGCGACGCAAAGTAGGTTTTTCTGATCTCCCCGACTCAACTTTCAACAGTTTTCTGCTCGTTGAACTCTCACAAAGTATGACATCTCAAAAGTTTTTTTTTTTTTTTCGATCATCTTAAAATTGATCAGGCTTACTCTAAACAGACGCTTTACAGGTAATAGAAAATGTTTCTGTTTATACATTCAATAAATTCTAACTTGAAAGTTTTTTGTTCCCGTAGAAAAATGATGTTTGGAATTATGATTCATCGTAAACAGTGCTAGACATGTCTGGCCCTGAGATGACTTAAGAGGGCAATATTACTTTCAAGAAATGTTTATATTCTAATTGTTTTCTCATTAATGAACAAAAGTACAAGTTAATAGTGAAATCAAATCCTTTAAACCGTGACTCATTTTACCCCACTAGTGACCCATTTTACCCCACGCTATGGGGTAAAATGAGTCATTGACAACAAATTTTGTAACTTATTTTATCAGTATCAATATTTCGTTTTTGCAGAGACATTTCACTTCAAATGTCATGAGGAAGAGTCATTTGCATATCCTGAGCAGTTTTTTCACTGATTCAATCAATATATTTTTTGCTATCATAACCTGATTGTAAAATTGCTCTTTTTTGACCCATTTTACCTCACCTGATTCTAATTCCTAAAATAAAATAAAAAGTCTAGAAAGTATCCAGATACCTTACAACTCTTATGAAAATAATTATGTCACCAAAATATGAACGCCCTCAAAATATAAACCAGGGCCATCAACAAAGCTCGACCCAATTAATACAAAACAATAGCGTTACTTTAAATACCCAACCCCAAATCCGATTCAGCTAAATTTGATTCATAAACATCCAAAAAAAAAAAAAAAGCAACGACAATTGCGCGCTATCTTTTGTCCCTGAACCACAGAAACTGTTTATAACAGCAAAGCTTAAATAGAACAGGACAAAAACGAGACTCGGAAACAATACATATCAACCGAGTGTCGAGTTACAGCTGAGTTAAAAATGACTCTAGTCGCATGACCCAACCATGCGAACCATGAGCTCATTTGTCCCAGAGGAACATCTGTACGCACAAAAAGTCTACTGTCTGTGAAATACCGTTTCCACATGAAGTCTGCACAACGGAAGCTGATTGAAATTTTTGCGGGTGGTCTTGGGTGCGGGGGAAGGTTGAGTTACTCTGTAGCAGAAGAAAAAAAAATGGAAATGTCAACGCAGGAAGTTCATTAGGTGGATAATGAGTCCCTTATTCTGGCTACGCTTCGTGTCAGAGAACCGATTTGACAACAGCTTGGATTTTGTTACGTCGCGGTCCTATCCCAAACAGAAGGTGGGGGTCTTTTTTTCAACGCTGGGTTGGAGTTGGCTAATATGATACTGCAGTTGGTGCTCTTAATCGGAAATGCAAATCGATGCTCATTATGTCAATACCAGGTACGACAACGCTCATGTACCATGCGAACGACACAGTGGGTAGGGGTTTTGGATTCAAAGCGTTCTGTTTTAAACCGATATGCCAATACTAAAAGGTTAATATTTGCATCCTAGGAATGGCAGAGCCTGATTAATGCACGGTTCCACAGGTCCGTAGACCTCGGGACCACGATTTTAAGGGACACTTAAAATTATTTCTTTCTTTCCTTTTTTGGGAACTATTATCTTGGAAATGTGCAGTTTGGATTTCTGGTTGGCTTAAGATTGGAGTTGGAGCTCAATTATTCGGCAAGTGCAAATCGATGCTTGCTATGTCAATATCAGGTCCGGCAAGGCTCATATGAGCAGCGCAGTGGGGATAGGGTCAGGTTCAGAGCGCTTGATGCACGATCGTATATAAGGGTTGGGCCCAGGGGGCCTTTGATTTGGAATCAAAGAAAACCGTCCAGAAATAATTTTAAAATGTGTTTTCAAAAAGAAAAGGTCCCGAATTTCTTTCCCTTTCGCTAAACATCAACAAAGACAGTTTAAAATTGCAGTTAAGAGCCTCAACGCCGAAAAAATTCCAGAAGAGCCCTCAAACCCCTTTCTATCACTTAAATTTCTCAAGTTTTCTGAGAAAGAGTATCCTACCACCTCATTTTCTTTCAACGAATTATAGCAGAAAACTGCGAATTTAAAACTTCAATGGCACAAAAGTTGTAGGGGCAGCTTCTGAATCCATACTTTCTTCCTAACTTCATTAAAGGTAGCCAAAATGGGGATTTTCATGACATCAATTTTAAAACACTCCCAGTAGCGGGTTCCTGAACCACCACCTCCTGAACCGGGGGCCGGTTCACCCTAACGAAAGTCTGAAAGAAGCTTGGCTATGCTTGGTTACATCGGTTCCTTCTAAAATTCAAATATACACTGGCTCGATGTCGTTGTTTAACCAATATGTCGACTCTAAAATGTTAATACATGCAAGCTAGGAATGGCAGAGCCTGATTAATGTACGGTTCTATAGTTCCGTGGATCTGGGTACCACGATTTTAAGGAACACTAAAATTATTTCTTTCTCGCGAACTATTACCTTGAAAATGTGCAGATTTTCTTGTAAGAGGGGTGCCAAATTTTACCTAAATCATTTGAGCTTAATTGGGCATTGAGAAATGGTAATACAAATGCAAATAAATGCTCAATATATGAATAGCAGATATGATGAACACTCAACAACATGAGAGGGGTCAGGGGTGCTCCTCTCTGAAACTCTTAGTTTTATAATGAACCGCTAATCCCAGGATGTAAATGTATATTGTATTCGTTTAAATACTCAATGACAAAGACAAAACTTCACCTCCCAGAAAACATGTTGTCTTGTCATTGCGCTGTTTTATACATTTAGCATATTTCATTTAATGTAAGAAAATGTTTAAAAATTCATTAAAACGAATGATCAAATGGTAATAATAATTATGAAAGTGTGCATCAAAGAAGCATTCCTTCTATTTAATGGGTAAAGAAGGAAGTTATGTCCCAAGTGGCACACTTCGATTTTTAAAGGTTGTTATGGTTATTAACGGTTATTAACATTGTGACAACGGATTAAAAACGTTTTAAAACGTTTAAACGTTTTTTGTGCTACCTGGGGTGTCTACATTAGATTTTTTTTAAATAATACTCAATATATTAGATCGTTGTGAAATGATAATAATTCTAATGCAAAACATTGGATTCAAATTTTTATTCAATTGAATCAATATCACTTGCGAAAACCACAATTTGTTTCATTGCGGTAAAAATACAGAAATTAAGCATTCGAACTAAATGAGGCAAATTTATAGCAAAAAGATGTAAAAAAAAAACATTATTAGATTTCAGTATGTTAAAAAAAAGGCAAAAAAAAAAAAAAAAACCGGTAAGAATTTGTAGTATTTAAAACACATAATTATGACCTATGGTAATTATCGTCTTTTAAAATGATTGTTGAATTTTATCCATTTAGCTGCAGTCTTTATATCAAAAAGCTCACATTTTGGCATTGAAAATGGGTTTTCCTTGAACCTAAATGCATCTTTTGTGCGATTTAACATGGTTACGTTTTAGTTTATTTTATTGATTGTTGTACCATTTTATCAATATCGTTAGAAAATTATTGTAAGTAATAAAACAATTTAAGTAATCATTTTACTTGAACGATCAACTGCGCATTCTGAACCTCAAGTCCTACTAAAGACCCTAAATAGATTTTGTCGACAAGAAAAAATACAATATCGTGTCTCTTTAATCCCTGCTATCAGTTTCCCGAAGGAGCGACAGATGGCGCAAAGTACTCTCTTTTTATAAAGAAGGGAAAATGAGTATTGGTCTTTTTTTTTTTTTTTTCTCTCTCAGGGAGAAAAAATATTGTAACTAAAAAGTAAAGGTTTCTTTCTTACCTTTGATGCAACAGAAGCGCCTGCCCACCTAGGTAAGGGCCATCGCGCAGGTTGCGCCACTGGAATTTTATTATGGAGTGGAGAGGGGTCTTCTAAGCTGCCAGGAGCTATAAGGGGTGGGCCCTGGGGGCCCGGGCCCCTCCCAAAATCAAGGAAAGTTGTCCTGAATTAATTTTAAAATGTGTTTTCAAAAAAAGAAGGTTCCGAATTTCTCCCCCTTTCGCTACACATCAGCAAAAGTAAGTTAATATTGCAGCTAAGAGCCTCAACGCCGAAATATTTCCAGAAGAGCCCTGAAACCCCTTTCCATCACTTAAATTTTGAAAAATTGCTGAGAGAGAGCACCCTACCACTTCGTCTTCTTTCAATGAATTTTAGCAAAATATTGTGATTTTAAAACTTCAATGTCCCAAAATTACGGGTTCAGCTTCTAAATCTATACTTTTTTCCTAACGTCATTATAAAGATAAAGGTAGGATAAAATGGGCTTTCAGCACATCAATTTTAAAACATTTCCAATAGAGGGTTCCCGAACTACCACCCTTTATTTAACGAAAGTCTGAAATATGCTTGGCTGTGCTTGGTTACATCGGCCTCCTCCAAAATTCAAACATATATACGCCACTGCTAAGCTTCGTTTTCCTCTTTAATCAGGGGTACTTTGTGGCATTTGAGGGGTCCACAGATTTCAGAAAATTCGTCCAGACTTGTGCCCAAAAATTACATTTCGACACCCTTTCTGATAATGACTCCCTCCAAGATCAAAAGCTGGATCCTTGGTGTACTATCTACATTCCTTTGAAAAACCAAAAATAAGCTAAGAAGACAAAGATGAAGATGTGCTCAAATAATGCTCTCAAGAATGTGTGGAAACCGTTAAAAGTAGTAAAATTTTATTCACCCCTAAATATTTGCCGCTTCAATCCCTTAGGCAGCTATCTGCTGTTCTCTATTAGAAATTTGCTGAATACAACCCATTTTTATGTTACCTACGGCTATATATATATTTAATCCAAAGAGGCCTGAACTTAACTTTTGGTCGAAAACGTTCTTCAACACGTTAATGTGAAATTTTGCTTTTCTTCCTTTTATTTAAGCCTGATTGTTGAACACGGCTTGACACAACTTTTATTTTCGAAATGGACCGTGATACACTGCGCAACGCAGCTAGTAAACTAGAAAATACTTCAAGGAACTAATTGAAATCTTCAATAAAAATCCCGAATACTGCTGGAATGCTTTCCCAATCTGGTAATGGCTTTATCAACAGCTGGTTTAGTCCTTCATTTTGTACAGTTCCTCGGAGTGAGGAAGAAAATCCATAGAATTCAGATAAATGATGCCGACTTAATTAACCTTCTTCGGCATGTCATCATTTACGGCTCCAAATGAATGGGAGAATGACAGAATTCCCGGTTTACGGAAGGAATTAAAGGACATCGACAGTTGGAGAAATCCATGGACAGTGTGGTGATAGATTTCGGAGACTGTTTTTTTTTTTTTTTGGTGTTGATGGATATATATGTTTCCAGTCTGAAAATACGATTGAAGGACATGCACTGTCATGGAAAGGTAAAGGACTGTATCTGCATATAATGAATTTGTGATATATGTGAAGAAATGCGTTTCGGATACACTACTGCATTGCAAAAAATGAACTGTTGTTTTTACAGTATAATACTGGCAGCCGAGGTTCCTGTTTAAAACTGTTAAATTCATGCACGGTAATAAACTGTAAAACTAGCAATGGGGGAGTTTCCTTCAGTCAAAAGTACTACTTTTTGTTACTGAAATTGATAGAATGATATAAAAAAATAACATGGGCCCGGAAAATACTTTAATTTTTCCCAACAGTTTATTTTTTATTAATTTTTGTAAATACTCTACCTTGAAAACGGGGCGTGGTTTTTGTGACGTCAGTGGTACAACTAACAGCTCTCGAGTTGTCCAATCGCGGGAATCGGTGACGTCACGACCTTCGTCATCTCACTACAACCAATTAGATTTCGCGCTTACGTGCACCACTGACGTCATGCGCAGATTTTTTTTTTTTGGAATAGCATCTGCGCAACGGTTAAATTAATTCTTAAAAAAATATATAACTGTGTCAAAAAATAAAAAAATGGTCAATTCCTATGTTTTGAAGCATGCTCTTTCAGAAAAAAATACTTTTGAAATTTCGGAAACTCCCCCATTTTAGTTTATTGCGGTAAAATTTAGCTGTATTATACTGTAAAAAGAACAGTATAATACTGGCAGCAGAGGTTCTAGTTTAAAACTGTAAAATGCACTGCAATAGACTATTAAATTAGTAGTTTCACCGTTTAATACTGTAAAATTAGCGATTTTACACTTTAGTACTTACAGTAAAAGTAGCAATTTTATAGTTTATTACTGTAAAGATAGCAATTTTTACAGTTTATTGCTGTTTTACAGTTTATAGCTGTATTATACTGTAAAAACAATATTCATTTTTTACGGTGTAAAGGCCCAACTCCACATTGACGTAAAGCAGATAAATAAAGCAGAAGAGTGAAATGGATTCAATAGTGTTCTCATGGAAAGTACCCAGAGTTTCGGTTTCTGCCTTCGGTTTCGGTCGCGTTTTACGCTAATGTGGTGCAGGGCCCTAACAGTACAGAAATGGTGAAATTTGCCGGGGTTTTTTTCGTGCTTCATTTTCAGCGGAAACCAAATATGCAAGCTCATGCAAGAAAGCTTAAGAACAATAAATGACAAAAAAGAAAGAAAAAAAGAAAATGAAAACAAGTACTACGTTTAAATTAAAACTTTAAGCAACCCTGATTGGAGATCTCATATTAAAACGAACTTCTCTGGTCATAAAGAATTTTAAATCTAAATATATTCAATACTTGTAAGGAAAGATAATCCTTACAAGTAAAATTTGCTAGACGCAAAAGCAGAATATAGAGCGAAAATTGAAAATTCTTATACTAAAATCAATTACAAGTAATTTAATTGTTAACAAATAGAAACTGGCAGCAGATAAACATTTTTAATCATTGAGTTTTCTTTCCTCGTCGTCCAACAATGACATCGGTTACCCATCGCGTAAATTTAAGGCTTAGCCGCATTTGCTGTAAAACATTAGATGTTTGTGATTAGAGATGTTAAAGAATCCTTTCAGTCATTGCATTAGCGTGTGAGCTTTGTCACGTACTCGAACGACTTCCTCTTTCCTTAGAACTTAACTTGTTTGTGCGAAGATAACATTTATATTCATTGATAAAAAGGTTTCGTATTACCCCAAAACAAATGTTCAGTGTTTTCGAAAATGTGTGCTTACTTTAACTAACGTTCTTTTTCACGATTTGTTAGTAACTTTAATTACTTAAGAATAACTGACTAACTTATGTGCATCTATCGTAGTAATCACTATTATCGCAGTATCCCTAGCAGCATAATCTCATCGGCCGATGATCGACCATTCATCGAAACCCGATGAAATTCTCATCGGCCGATGATCGGATTCGATGAGTTCTTATCTGGAATTGCTCCAATATGTCTCATCGGCCAAACAGAATCCGAGCAGCAAAATCCGATGAGTTTTGCTCGAAATACGATGAAATTCGGAGCAATTTACGAGCAGTGCCGATGAATTTAGAATCAATTTTGGATGCTCGGCTTATTTTCATCGGGAAAGTTGATCGGATGGATATCGCTTTCCGATGAAAAGTAGCTCATCAAAATCCGTGCTCGGAGTACTGATCGGAACGATGTCATCGTGCGTTACGGGATCAGTTTACGAGGAATTCGATGATCGGTTGAGCAAAATCCGATGAGTTGTTGCTACTAGGGATGTTGCTTGCAAAACAAATGGAATCGTTCTATCCTTCGTCGATTGAGGTCTAAGTTATCAGTGTCAAACTACAGATGGTCTTATATATGATGGTTCTAGATCTAGACCAACGCATCCAAAATTTTTAAGGTGGTCATCGATAGAATGAGTAGTATTTCAGCAAATACCTCTAAATCCCCTACTCAAAAAAGTTTAATCTAATTATAAATTTATAATAGATTTTTCTCATTGTTTTATTTTACACACAAAAAACACTTGTTTCTAAAAAAAATATTATTAAATTTAAAAGCGGGTAATGAGGCGTTTAAGATTCCTATTGCTTAATGACAACAATTTATTAATCACTTGGTGCAATTTCAGGCAATAAACATCGCAAATCTAGCTTCAAATTTATTATCTGAGAACTAATATTTTAAAATGCACTTTTTTTTTACGAATTGCAGACGATTAATGGGTCATTCCAGCGAAAGTGGTACAAATCATGTCTGAAATTCTTTACTTAAGATTATCAATTTAAATATTTTCCACCAACTAATCATATTTTTTATTGAGTTTCTATTTATTTGTGTATAATGAAGTATAAATAACTAGTACATGACTCATTTATGAAAGGATTTTAAATATTTTGATCACTTCCGTGTAACAGAGTGGACAAATAAGCCTTTAAAAATATCCTTATAATCACAAAGAAAAGTTAGAATAACAGAACAAGAATAAAGTGGAATAAACAGCCTAAAACTGTAAGGTCTGTCTGCAATTTCAAGAAAAAATCTATTTTTTTATCATGAAATCGACTGTAACAGAATGGACATCCAACAGTTCAAATTAACTACTATAAGAAGAGAACCAGGCTCACCCTGGTTGTTGACTACATAATTCACTGTAGCAAGCTAAGCATGGTAGTTAGACTACCTATATTTTTAAAAAATATATCAGATTGAATGCAACTGTTTATTTTATTTCCAAAAGGCTTGTAAAAGAGTGGATAATTCGAAACATAGAAAATCTAGGGACATGGATAAATAATAGTGTTTTTTGGGGAAATTTTTTCCATTCCCGTAATAATCTGCAGAAATGGTGTCAGAAGCATCTTTTGTGCAGTGCAGTGTAATTTATTTTGTTGTTACATTTCAGTTTAATTTTAAATCACATTAAAAATTTTAGCAATTTGAAGCTAGGACGCGTCATTTTCTCCTTCTTCTGGCAAAGATAATTTTTAATCTTCTGACAAAGATAATTCTAGTGTTCCCATATCCTTGTAGATATCGCCAATCACTTTAGGCAATTCTTTTTACTGTCTTAAATGAGTCAAGTAAACAAATAGATAAACCAAGTGTCTTTCAACGAAAAGTACCCCACATTCGCACAAATATACTCCATATTCTGTGTGCTAATTTTCAATGCCACTACTTGCTATTTTCCCTTTATTCCTCATTTTAGTAGTTTTTCTTCTCAGTTCTCACTGTTCATGCTGGTCAATCCACTTAGCGGCATCAACACAGGAACTGCGTTTGCAAATGACCTTCTAAAACCCATCGAAAAAAACAGAACATTTAGAGGGTATTCCCTTGCCCAGCATCCGCGATCATTTAAAGCTATATTTCCTCCGCTTTCTTCCAAGCTGTGTTACTAGATGACACAGACGGGTTTTCAGGCCACATCCATTTTACGCCGTTAACCCTTCAAAATCGTTCGCCGCTAAGTGGCAATTCGTGTAGCTGCAGAATTTAGAATAAAAAAAAAAGTCGAATGTAGTACCGCTCTCTACCTTTCGAATCGAATTCGTGGAATACTTTTTTCTCCTCAAGTTCTAGCAGACGGTTTTAGTTTTTTTTTTCTCCGATAGAGGAAGAGCACTTACTGTTGTTCTTTACTTCTTAGGGTTGGGATGCGGGTATGATACAGGTGTGCTTTTCCATTAAGGTATAAAGGATTTTTTACCCTCTGCATTGATTTTTTATACCGTGGAATAGCAAATTAAATCTGTCTATAGTTTTTGTATTTCGATGCATGAATTTCAAATAAAATTATATGTATTAGTGTTCGAAAACCTTGAAACCACAATCAAATACCCATTCTAGAATGGTAGTTGGAAGAAAAGAAAAGCCTTTTGATAGCACGCATTGCGCTTTTTAAATTAATGTAATATGCTGCTGTAAATTTGTTTGGCAGATTGTAAGTTGTTAAGGGGTTACAGTACCTCAAAAATGACCAAAACATCACCAAAAAAAAAAAAAAAAAAAAATTTGTTGCTTATTTCAAAAGTAAAAGTTATTTAAAACACTCAGAGACAATAGCATTGTTCTAGCTAAATTATTTAAAATGTTATGAGTGACTTTAGGGCATGCATGCTATGTGTTCTAATGGAAAAGCCAAACTTTAAAGTGCTTTTTCTCGGTGATTAGTTTTTAATGTTTCTATGTTACTGGAAATGCTAAGAATTTTTTCTATTAAAGATATGACTTTAAAGCAATATTTTTTGCACTCAGGGTAATATATTTAAGAAAACTGTGCATTGAATAAGCGTTTTATAAATTACAAAAAATTTTAGAGTTTGTTAAACCTCGAAAAACAAAATTTTGTAAGATTTTTTTACATAAAAGGTCACAAAATATTTTCAAATCAAAATATAAGAAAATGAATGCACAGATTTTTTAAGGTAATCCTCGATCATTTCGCAAAAAGAAATTTTGAAATTAGTGCAGAAACAAAAAAGCTTTAGGGTTTTTAAAAAATTGAAATTTTCTTATATATTTCATATTTTCAAAAAAAGTTTTCAGAATTTTTAATGTATGAAAACAAATTATTGATTGTTAAACTAGTGTAGAAACAAAGATTTCAAAGAATTAACTTTTTCACTTAAATTAAAGAAATTTGTTAGAAAGGTACTGTAACCCCTTAAAATAGTTTGTGATAACATTTTCTTAAGGCCCCTACAAAAGGGGAGCTGACTCGTCTGACATTTTGGTTCCAAAAGGGCAAGCATGGAACCACTGGTATCTGTACTCAAGTCGCGTTGAAGAAAAATGGTAGCAAAGCTTGAGATGTAGCATCCTAGTTGATATTTGACTATGTTTGTCTATAGGACAAAAATATTTTCTAAACTCAGGTATAAGCCAAGTGCAGTATTTAAAGAGCTTAATTACAGGAAACATTTCCCAAATAACAGCTTTTAAATTTGAGAAATAAGTTATCTTTCTAGATTTACCTAATGTGGCGCTTTATCCATCGGATCATAAGTAATTTTAAGCCAGAGCAACCAGGGACAATATTAACGTGTTTCCTAATACTCAAACAATGCTGAATCTAAAGATGTCTTGGAACCAAAATGTCGGATAAGCCAGCCTGTCCTTTAAAGGAGCTCTACACTTACTTAAAGAGAATGTGTGGCAATTTCATTTTAAAAAATCAAGTAAAAAACTACTTTCAATTAAGTTTCGAAAACAGATAAAAATCGAAATATTATTTGCCTAAGAATAGGTATTTAAGTTGATTTATAAACCTTTATCTAAGTTAATAAATTAATACCTGAGCAATGAACTGCAACCATGCAGGAAGTGTAAGATTTAGTGACAAATATTAACTCTAAAAAGAACGGACTAGGGAATTCATAACAAATTAAGATAGAGAGTCATATTTTTCTGAGTTATATGAGGCAAAGTAATTTAATTCACTTAAATATTTAGCTACTTAAGTTTTTCAGCATTGGAACAATTTCTAGTTCTTTTTCCGACATACTTGATTACTTGATAATCTAGTTTCATTTATTTGATACAAATGCCTGTCACTTCTTTAGGATGAAATATTGGTTATTTTTCAAAACACGTAAAATTTGTGTCTCATGCATTTTACAATAAAAATTATAAGAAATATTTTTTTTCGCAATATTTTAAAATATCAGTAAAAATATACCCATTTAAATATATCAACATTTTATAAAAAATTTCTTTTTAATTTTAATATACCTTTCGTTCACATCATGTGAATTCTGAACTTTATGGTATGTCGCACCTGGTGTAGCTCTTAATGTTGTTTAACAGCTTGGTTAGTATAGAAAATATATTTACTTATTCATCATATTTACTTATTCTTCCCCAAGTGGCTCAAATGCTGAATGTTTTGATTTAGTTATTTTTTTTATTATGTGATTTAGTTTGTTTTAGCTGCATGTTGAACTATGTAACACAAAAAGTTCTCACCTCCGATAACCCAATAGAAAGTGCCGTTATCCCTTGGTTCATAGTATTACTTAAATCTCAATTTATTTGTTACAAGTCACCCATCTTGTTTATTTTAATCTATAAAGAAGTTATGAGATTTTAGGTAAGAAACAGTAAGACACATTTTGATTTAAAAACAAAGTGTGGTTATTGAATTAAATTTTGAATTTGACGTTTATAAGAATGCGCTGTTAGCAAATAAACACATTTATAAATCTATATTTATTTATCCAAGACACTCCGCTTTAAAAAATAAATAATGAAATGTTAGGGATTATGCTTTTAATTAAAATTCGAAAAACTATTTAGCGTTCGATACATATAATTAAGAAGAGTTTTAAAAAGAGCTAATAATTATTTGTCCCATTTTGTTCGAATATATTTCATTAAGGTTTATCGTGATAAAAGTTATCTTAAGAAATGCTTATCTCTCGTTTTTATTTTGTCTTTCAAAGAGGAATAATAAAAATAATGATTGTAATTTATTCTTCAACATTTTTTTCTTTTATTTCTTGTGAATTCCTATCCTTCATATAACCTATAGAATACTTTTGTTTATTTATTTGTAGAGGGAAGATTCACCATTAGTTTTTTCTTAATTTATATATTGCAGAATATGTGCATTAATTCGTTTTGTAAAAACTTTATTTATTCATTGCTATTAGTTTATTTAATATTTTTTGTTAATTAATTATTTTTAATGAGAAAATTTGAAAGTTTCATTAACTTCATACTTTTCAAATAACTTTTAAAATTGTGTAAACATTTTTAGTCACCATCCTGTGACACTTTTTTTTCTCCTCTAGTCAAAGCGCTTTGAAATTTTTAATTTATTTTTGAATTGTACGAATTACATTATTGTGCACTTCTAATCAATAAACTATACATGCTTAATTTATTGTTTTAGTTTGTTTTATTGTTCCTCCATCAGGGTTGTTACTTCATATAAGCCTTCTTCGGTACTGTTTTAACTGCGTGTTTCTACACTAATTCTATTGCATAGCAGAAGAGGCACCAATGAACATCATTGGCTTACTCTAATCAAAGTAACAAATGAGTCATAAGTACACTACAAAAAATAAACAGTTGTTTCCACAGTATAATTCTGGCAGTAGAGGTTCCAGTTTAAAACTGTAAAATGTAGAATAATAAACTGTAAAACTAACAATTTTACAGTTTGTCACTGTAAAGCAGCAATTGTATAGTTTATTGCCACAAAATTAGCTGAATTATACTGTAAAAACAACAGTATAATACTGGCTGCAGAGGTTCCAGTTTAAAACTGTAAAATGCACAGTAATAAACTGTAATATAAGCAATTTTACAGTTCATTAGTTTAAAGCAGCAATTTTTCAGTTAAGTATACTGTAAAGCAGCAATTTTACAGTTTATTACTGTAAAACAGCAATTTTGCAGTTTATTACTGTAAAATTATCATTTTTTACAGTTTGTTATCATAAAATTAGCTGTATAATAGTGTAAAAACAATATCCATTTTTACAGTGTAGTGGTACGACAAAAAGCATCGATGCTTGAAAACATCGGTGGTAATGATACATCGATCGAAAAACATCGATATACTTTCAAATATATTAATCGTTGCTTCGCGCCTACTTATATCGTTCAATCCGATATATCGCGTTTTCTTTGCCTCCTGAAGAAACATTAACCGTAAGATATAAATAGTAATTATAGAAAACTTTTTTCCAGGGATATAGACACAGAAACTACTGATTAAAGGTTTTACTTTTTTACCGCACATTTTTATGTTTTTATTTTTTTTTTTTTTTTTTGCTGAAATTGCAGAGCATTGGCATCGAAAAAACTGTCGAACGCAAAACAATTGTTTTAAAAACATCGACCGTAAAATATCGATGATAACTATAAACAAGAAATTCTGTCAAGAACTCAACGAGCCTACTTTCCCGTATTATCTACCGACTTAGGCATTCTAGCATCTGATCAATATTCGCTTAAATATCTGAGACTTTTGAGAAAATTGTCATAGAAGTAAGACTTAACTATTAGGAAATCTTTCGGAGCTGGCAATAAATACCTGCTAACCCTTCTTAACGAAAAAGTGTCGATATTTTAAGCAACTATGAGCAACTATTTTTCTTTTAAATGTTTCCAATCAGCTATTACTTCCGTTGTTTCCATTGATGTTCTTTGCGTTGCTTTTCCAATCAAAGCAGGTGACCAATATAAGTACATTTCCCATTATTGGTACATTAACCTAACCGGCTCTCCAAAATCAATTGCAGCCACGCTCAGATTCCTGAGATAAATTTACTGTTTTTAAACTATCACTTACATCATTCAAGATGCAGATAAAATCTCTAAAATAAAATAATCACTTTTTACGTGAAAACAATTCATTTTATTCTAAAATTTATTATTAAGCAATACCTTCAAAGCAAAAAATTAGCTGTTGTTTTTACAGTATAATACTGGCAGCCGAGGTTAAAATTTAAAACTGTAAAATGCATAGTAATAAACTGTAACATTAGCAATTTTACAGTTTTTTACAGTAAAGTTAGCAATTTAACCGTTTATTGCCGTATAATTTATCTGTATTATACTGTGAAAACAACAGTATAATACTGGCAGCAGAGGTTCAAGTTTGAAACTGTAAAATGACGGTAATAAACTGTAAAATTATAAATTTTACAGTTTATTACTGTAAAATTAGACATCTTTACAGTATATTACCATAATATCAGCTGTATTATACTGTAAGAACAACCTTCGTTTTTTACAGTGTAAGTACTGGTGAGGGAACGAAAATTTCGTAAAATGATTGTGTCATCGGAAAATATTTGCCCATTAAAAAAGTAAAGAATAGAAAAAGAAAGCACTAGATGATTTATTTTTCTTTTATTTTTTCTCTACAATTATGGCACAAAAAGGAGAAGGATGGGAAATTTTCCACAAAATTTTGAGTTAAAAAAGTAGACATGTGATTAAAGTGCGAGGAAACTTCATTAGCCTCTGCAATCACTTCACTTTACTTCATTCAAATTGGATCGACGAAATTCAAATTGAACTCGAAATTAATTACATTGAAGATTTAGTAATAAAGATAATTTAGTGAGCGTAGAATGGTTAGGTCGTCGGAGCTTCTACTTTTTCCAGCGCTCGTTATTTTCGCGCTTTAATGAGGATTTTTTTTTCTGTTGAAACTTTTTTAGAATATTAGAAAAAAAAACGCAACATACCTCATAAGAAGTTTGACCTTTACGAAATTTCCGTACAGTTTGAAACTTCCTGGTTTATTTTTGTATTTAGTTAGAATGAGTTTGAATACACTGTAAAAAATAATATTTTTACAGTATAATACAACTAATTTTATAGTAATAAACTGTAAAAATTGCTAATTTTACAGTAATAAACTAAAATTCATAATTTTACAATATTAAACTGTAAAATAAAAAGTAATAAAGTAAAAACAATTGCTAATTTTGCAGTTTATTACCGTACATTTTACAGTTTTAAACTGGAACCTCTGCTGCCAGGAGCATACTGTTGTTTTTACAGTATAATACAGCTAAATTTTACGGCAATAAACTGTAAATTTTTTAACTTCACAGTGAGAAACTGTGAAATTGCTAGTTTTACAGTTTATTACCGTGCATTTTACAGTTCTAAATTGGAACCTCGGCTGCCAGTATTATACTGTAAAAACAACAGTTCATTTCTTGCAGTGTATATGAATTGGTAAACATTTTCTGAAAATTCGATTCTATGAGGCGCATATGCACGTTATATGCTGATACAACTAAAAATTTGAAAATAGATATGTGTGAAATACTTGTTTATGTTAGATGAAAAATTATTAAAAAGGCTTTGTTCTAAAATCTGATTAAAAGGAAAAACATTGTGTTAATAGAGCACAAATTGTCAAGAAAATGATGCAAATAGATTTTTAGAAGCTGCAATGAATCCTCTTAATGATTACAAACAGGGGTACCCACCGTGGGGGGGGGGGGAGATTATGGCTCAATTTTTTAAACTAATTTATTTACTTATTCAAATTATTTGCGGTTTTTTTAATCAAAATTATTCATTAATTTATTTTTTAAATTGAAATTACTTCTTTTATGTCCTTATTATTTTTTTATTATAAAAAAATCGATTCTTTGTGCGCATCATTCGAACTTTTAAAAAATTAATAGTACGTAAAAATTAATAGTTATAATTTTAAAAAAATAATAAATAAAAATACTTAAAAAAATAAATAAAAAATATCAAAAAAAAATAAATAAAATAAATAAGAGGGCTTAAAATAAAAATAAAAGGCCCAATATTGTTGTGAAAAACTAAGGGGGGAGGAGGGATTAGCGCCATTGAGCTTGGGAGGGATGGGCACCCCTGAGTATAAAAGGGCTTAACAAATATCAAAAAGTGGTGATTAAATAGCACGTATCAGAAGGCTCTATCTATTATACTGCCGTTGGTTAAGTTAAGGGTAGTAACTGCAAAATATTCATTTTTCTTTTCTTTGATTTATTTATTTATTTATATTTATTTTATGTTTTTGCATTTTTGTCATCTATCCTGCATTTTCGCTGCAATTCATTTTTACAGATATTTTGTAGTTTGTTCAAAGATATAGCTATCGAAGTAATTTAAAATTTGTTCTTTCGGGGTTCTTCTAAATAGCTAAAACATTTTTTTAAAATATATTTATTTATTTATTTATTTAAAGTATTGCGCACTACAGACAAATCCAATTACAGTGGCAAGTAAAACAAGTACATATAAAACAAATTATACATTAAAAATATTGAAACATATTGACTTAAAACAAATAAAAGGCAGGTTTAAAATATCTGAGACACGACAAGGAGTTAAAATTTTGTAAAAATTTAAAAGACAACAAACGAATTAAAACAAATTACACATTTAAAATACGAGTATTAAAACAAATAGACTTAAAATTATTAAAAGACATATTAAAAATATCCAAAACGCGACAATGAGAGTTAAGAAGTTTGTAAAATTTAAAAAGGCAAAAATTATCAACGTAATTAAACTTTGTAAAAATATTTGTAAAACACAGATGACTCCTAAGAGTTCTATTTGGAACAGCAAAATGGATAGAATTAATAATATCTGAGCAGTCAATTAGATTGTTAATCTATATCTATAAAAATGAGTGTATGTATATATACTTGTTCTCTATACAAATCCACAGTTTGCGTCAGATTTTCATCAAACTTGACACAGAGGTTCCTTGATGCCCTAGAATTCTCATAGGCGGGGTCTTGAAATTTTAAAAAATCTAAAAAGCTCAAATTTAAATTTTTTGTCAAAAAATGACCCTTTTATAGGAATCTAGCCTATTTATATTGTAATCGAGATAGACCTTTTAGCATTCAAATTGATGAAATTTGAGATTTTTAAATATGAGTATTTTCCAACAATGATTACGATTAAAGTAATGAGATTTCAATTTAAGGCTCACCTATTTCCTTTTAGCATTGAAATAAGTAAAAAAACAATCATAATTCATGTAGACTTTATAAAAAGAACCACGGATTTGAATTTCAAATTTGCAATGCGATGACAATTGCGTCTGTAATGGAGATAAGCCTTCAGAACGAGAAATTTATTTCTGAGTTATAATATTTTTTACTTTGTAGGTGGGAACAATTAATAGAGAAAAGTTAATATTTTAAATTTGGCGGGTGAAATTGATGCAATTTTTTCACTTCCATGTGCATATATTTCATGCCAGTGGACGCGGCAAAGCACAGACAACATTTATCTTTAATTTTCATCTTTTGATAAGACTATTTTTCTGCAAACGTTTAACTTTCTGTAATATTTTAGTTTTTTTCAAAGTTTGTACCTAAGAGACAGATTGATGCAAATTATTTTATACCCATATGAATAGAACTCTTTCAAACTTTTTTTCCCTGAATACTATGTTGTATTAATAAGCACCCGGGCAACGCCGGGTATTAAGCTAGTTGCTTTATAAAAAAAAAGAAGACACAAAAGTTCACGGCGTGACTTAAGGTTTGGAACATGATAAATATTGCATAAATTGGAGTATGAATACGTCAAAAAATCATGGTTATGGGTTCTGTAACACAAATAAAAAATAAATTTGGATTGAATTTGCTCAATAATTTTAATTTTGTTATTGTAGTAGGGATCCCAAATAAGACTACAGTATTCCAGTTTGGAGCGCACAAGGCAAAAATAAAGTGTTTTAATTGCTTGCTCATTAGAAAAATCTTTAGTCTTTCGTTTAAGAAAACCAAGAACCCTATAAGCATTAGAAACGATGTTGTTGATGTGTAGTGTAAAATCAAGCTTAGTACTAAAAGTGACCCCCAGATCCTTAATAAAATCAAGACGCGACAAATACTGTTTATCAATTTGATACGAATGAATGAATGGCTCAGATCTACGACTATAACTCATAACATTGCATTTACTAATATTCAAAAAAAGCTTATTTTGAATGCACCACTGGTGCAAATTATCCAAATCGATTTGTAAAAGAGTAACATCTGCGGCAGTACGAATGTCTCTGAAAAGTTTCAAACCATCGGCAAAAAGAAGGTAATCACAATGTTGAAAACTATTACATATGTCTTTAATGAATAAAATAAAAAGCAAAGGTTCTAAATTAGAGCCTTGCGGCACGCCAGAAGTATTAGTAAAATCATCAGAAATAGCACCATTAATATAAACACATAACATACGACAACTTAAATAAGAAAAAAACCAGTCAGTAAGATTTATGTGAAAGCCAATGTAGTTCAATTTCCGCAAAAGAATACCGAAGTCAACCACATCAAACGCTTTTGCGAAATCAGTATAAACAACATCAAGTTGACCACCACTTACAAATGAAGAAATAATTTTATTAGTTAAACAAAACAAATTGGTACTCGTAGAACGTTTGGGGAAAAAACCATGCTGAGCAGGTGAGATTAAAGCATATATGAATATAGTATGATATAGTATAGATAGGTGATATCATATATGAAGGTTAAAAATTTCTATCTTCTTGTTTCTTCCAACATTTTGTTTCTCGAAAAAATGGCTTTTATTCTTATGACGGCAGTATGTTACATGAAAAATTAGTAAAAACACTTTACTAAAATATGATTAAAAGAAGATGTATAACCTAAACAAAGCACAAATTATCAAGGAAATGGCACAAATAACTCTTTAAAAACTACAATAGAGCCTTTTCATGGCTACAAAAGGATTGAATGCTCTACACAAAAGACATGATTGAACAAAATGTATAAAAGGCTCTATTATAGCATGAAAATAGCTATTTGCTACATTTTCTGGACAATTTGTGCTTTATTTTAGTTTTTCTTCTTCTTTTTTTCCTTTTTTTCAATTGTTTTTGCTCTTTACATTTTTACTTCCGATATTTAGCGCACATCATACATTGAAAAGATCTGCGGGGGGCTCCTCGTTGGAAAGTCATGGGAGATTATTGTGACCTCAGAAAAAGATTCGGTGCTGAAATATTTTTTTCTGACCATTAAGAAAATTTGAAGGCAGTGCTATAAGGTCTTTGGTGCTACTGTCGTTTATTGTTTATCATCACAACGATTACTGTTATTAACAATATATTACGGAAAAGTTTGTCGTCTCGTTGAGCTGTTCATCTTTTAAGTCGTATACCTATATGAACAAAGGATTAACGGAACAATTGATTAGTCAGGGGTGCCACCCCGCCCCCAAGCTCAATGGCGCGAATTCCCCCCAAAGTTTTTCACAACCCTCTTGTGCTTTTTGTTTTTATTTTTACCCCTCTTTTTTATTTTATTTATTTTTTATGTAAATTTATTTATTTTTTTTAATTATAACTATTCTTTTTTACAAACTATTATTATGTTTTTTAAAGTTCGAATTATGCGTAGAATAGAATAGCTTTTTTTCCTTTCCAGACACTTCAAGCTCACACACACGCACAAAAAAATAAATAATAATAAAGAAATAAAATAAATAATTTAAATTTCAAAAATTAATTAATGAATAATTTTTATTAAAAAAAAATTAATGAATAATTTTAAAAAAATAATGAATATTTTTTATTTAAAAAATTCATTCATGAAAAAATAATTTTTATTTAAAAAATTAATTAATGAATAATTTTTATTTAAAAAATTAATCAATGAATAATTTTTATTAAAAGAATCAGTAAATAATTTAAATTAAGAAAATAAATGAACAAATCCCCCCCCCGTGGGCACCTTGATTAGCAATGTGTTGGGGAAAAAGTTATCAAAATTTAAAAAAGCGTAAAATTACGTTTTGATAATTAATTCATCAAACTCGGTCGATGAAGTGCACTAATCCGGAAAAGAAAAAAGAAAGGAAAAAAAATTATATTACAACTTTTTTTGTCCAAGTTTTACGTTCATGAGCTAGGAGCTAGATTTTCCCCTGATGTAATAAATTATTTTTTCAGCGATTTTTTCTTCGATAGCGCCATCTGGGAGGTATCTAATAATCAACAGCGGTAGTTTAGTTACTGTACAAATTCCTGATTATTTATTGTCAAAACTATGTCTAGTACAATATATCAATTTAAATCCCACATTTAAAATTCTCTAACTTTTAACATATTAAAACGAACGTTTACGAAAGAGTTGCTTTTTTTCTTCTCTAAATATAAAAGTATAACTAAATATGAATGTGTGGATTATACTAGAAGTAGTTTTTTAAGATTGCTTTTTTCAAGAACGATTTTTTATCAAAAAAATATTGTGTGGTAAAATATGGCTATATCACTTGCTTTGAAAGAAAAAAAGATTTTTTTCCTACTGGAAAAATATTCTATTTATTAAATTCAATTTAAGTAGATGACACTACTTTTTTCCTTTTTAATAACAAATATTTATTTACTGCTTAAAAAATTTAACAATTAAATACCTTCATCAATATCTATATTTTTTAATTTGGAAGGCCATTCCTTTTACAAAATATTTCGATTCAAAATAGCCAAGATGTTAGTTTAAGTGCATGGAATTACACTGTTTTGTGAACTGCAGACAAAAGCTAACAACTAAATCAGTAATAACAATAATAATAATAAAAAAATAATAATAATAAACAACAACAATAATAATAATAATACTAATAATAATACTAATAATAATAGTAATAACAATATCAGAAATCATAAAAATAAAAATAATAATGAAAATAGCACTAGCAATAACAACAATACTAATAGCAATAATAATAATAATACCAACCATGCAAAACTCAGCAGGCTTCTCCAGAGCACATCCTGGACTGTCTAGGACTTTGCAAAGAAGATATCTTTGATTCACCTCTTCTTGTTCTCGATTTCCTCCGGGTCCATGGTCTGATGGATATTGTCTGACTTCGTCAGACATTTGGAGGATTAATCTCAACTCAACTCATAATACTAAATCTAATGCCATTGATAATTTGCAATAATTAATGTTATTATTTGAATACCAAATTTACTGAACAAATTTGAAGACTGCTCAAAGCTAACCGGCATGAAACTAATGTTGAATGACTGCATCTCAATGTCTGAAAATTGAAGGACTTGGAGGATGAAAGGGCTATGTTATATTTTAAAAAAGGAACCCTCTGGACATGGACAATGGTAAGCAATGGATGGGGATAAGCAAATACAACTTGGTACATCAAAAAGTAGATGTCGTTGGACCAATTTCATACGCACACTAACGACATAACCAGGAAACAAAAAAGCGGCAACTACTGCAACAATAAAACTTTGAATTTTAATTACTCACAATTTCTGTTTTGTCACACAACCCCTTCATCTCCCAAACCCTTCAATTGTCATACAGAGTAAATATATAAATAAGTCTTCAGACTACCACTGATTTATCAAAATTGATAATTTATTGGAGACATAGATCATCTTTTTCATTTATTTACTTTCATAACTACCAGCCAACATAATTGGACACGACAACTTATATCAAAAACACCTTCGCATCATCTCAATCCTTCGAATACCAAGATATGATGCTATAAATACATTTCCTTAAGTCCCCGTCACGATTTTGGCATATCGATGTCTAATTGCGTCTCACAGCGCAGAAATAGGCCATATTCGTAGATCACGCATTGCATTTGCATGGCAGTTTAACACTGGAGGCACTCTGATGATATAACAAGACCAAAACCGGAGGCGAACGCTTCAGAATGGGTTAATGTTAATGGCGCGGCAGCTTTACTATTAACTTTGCGTGTCTGCTGTGTTTGCGTCTGACATATAAGGCAGCTTCTGGTATGAGGATTAATGAGGCGTCATTATTTATAAATGCTAATTTAAATTTGTATCATGTATGTGAAGCTTTTTTATTATTGGTGGTGGTGATAATGACCCCATGGAGCATGGGCTTCCGTTGCTTCCTGAAAGTTCCCGTTAATTTAAAACCACCCTGCGGTTGGGCTGGGCAGTCCCAGGAATACATGTTAAATGGACGAGATATCTCGTCATAAACTGCAAGGTGGTTAAAATGGGGAACGTGGGTACCGAACTGTTGATTTTGGGCTTGGTTCTCATGCACTGCAAAACATGAACTGTTGTTTTTTACAGTAAAATACTGGCAGCCGAGGTTCTAATTTAAAACTGCAAAATGCACAGTAATAAACTGTGCAACTAGCAATTTTACAGTTTCTTACTGTGAAGTTAGAAATTTTATAGTTTATTGCCGTAAAATTTAGCTGTATTATACTGTAAAAACCACAGTATAATACTGCCAACAGAGGTTCCAGTTTAACACTGTAAAATACACGGTAATAAACTGTAAAATTAGCAGTTATACAGTTTAGTATTATAAAATTAGCAATTTTACAGTTTCCTACTATAAAATTAACAGTATTATATAGTAAGAACAACACTCATTTTTTACAGTATGTTGATGATAAAGACCCAATGGAGGTAAGGGCTTTCTTTGCTTCCTGAAAGTTCCCGTTAATTTAAAATGGGGACTAGTTATCGAACTGTTGATTTTGGGCTTGGTTTTTAGCCCTCTGAGCTTCCATCTAATTATATGTTTATATTATTATTTATTTTATTATCATTATTATTATTATTTATACATATAATTTTTTTTCATTAACCACATGTAAAAATTTCACTTATATTTATTTATTTATTAGCCAATTTTTTTTTCGCTTTTCTGTATATACTAAAATTTAATGTTCACCCATGTAAGTAGTAAATTTTTACATACGTCATCCCGAAATTTGTTAAGTTTAAACCATTGTATTACCTTTTTAGTTGCAAGAACGCACAGTTCCTTTACTTTCGTCATATTTTCGTCAGAAAACTGTTTTAATTCCAATCGTCCAAAAACCATCTTCACAGATGACTTCAAAAAAATTTCCAGGATTTGTTCCCCCAAATTTTTAAAAGTTCAAAATCACTTCCACTTAAAGTCTAGGTTTCAGAACTGTATAAGACGATTGGCCGAATAATAGTTGTATAAATGAAAATTTTAAGATTGATATTTATATAGCTATTTCGCAAAGTAAACTAACAGAATGTCGTGCTCCACATAATTTCTAGTTTACTTTTTTTCTTCATTGACGAAAAAATTCAAAAAGTTTAAATACCTCTACCTCGACGAACTTTATTGAATCGTTCTTCACGTTCAAAATAAATAGTAGTTTGGAATGTATCTGAAAAACTTAAATTAAGTATGTACTATGCAATGACTTACCGCTCATAAGCCGTGGCTAAGGCAGAACTGGAGCAAATGCATCCACAGTTCGATCATAGCATCCTGACACTGCAATTTCGTCCTTACCCAAGTAAGCACACTTAGTTTTTTAAAGGTTGTAAAATGGTTATTAACGTTGCGTGTTGTGACAACGGATTAAAAACGTTTAAACGTTTTTGTGCTACCTGGGTATTGTGGACTCATCAGCCAAGAATAGCCGATGATTGTGCTGGAGCCAAGGTTCCTTTTATTGTAGCAAAGATTGCCAACAAACTGGTAGATAAAATTAATTTTATCTTACCAGCGAGCTTCCGATAGTGAGGTAAGTAAATAAATTTTATCTACCAGTTTGTTGGCAACCTTTGCTACAATAAGAAGATCTTTGCCTCTAACCAACGCCTCCTAAATACTAAATTCCTGCTGCTTTTTGGTTTTAAACCCAGAGTAAAATGTATCCCTTGGTTCAAGAGGCAGCGCCATCTATCGGAGTTCTTCGAGACAAAGAAATCAACGATTGGTTAATTTCTAAATTTAAATTTAAAATTTAACCAATCAAAAAATTTAATTCGAATATTGTTTGGATTAATCACCATAACAACGGCATCATCGGATTGTCGCAAGGTGGCGCTCAAAGTGGAACAACTGTCTCCCGTATTGAGGCAAATGTAGTAGGCATTCAGTATTTAGGAGGCGTTGCTCTAGCTCGATCATTGGCTATTCCTGACGGAGGAGTCCACTATAAGGACGAAACTGCAGTCTCAGGATTCTGTGATCGAGCTGTGGGTGTATTTGCTTAAGTATGTACTACTTTTTTGTATCCCTAGTCTCCTAAATTCCTCCTAATATGTAAAAATTGAAATAAAATGGTAAAGAAATGAGTTTAGCTCGTCATCTCGAAGAAATCACGGGAGTTCAAGGAAGTTGAGCTCCTTGCAAACTAATCTCTGGTTAATCAATTAGTTTAAGTAATTTTTTTAATTATCTATTCACAACTACAAACATTTTCAACTTTTTTTATTCATTTGCAATTATTATTCTGAAAATCCTATTTGTTACATTTAAAAGTGATGCAAATAACAACAACAACAACAACAACAACAACAACAATAATAATAATAATAATAACTGCTATGCAGTCCATAACACTTTAAGCATAGAAACATGAAACTCTGAACCTCAGTTTAGTTGCTTTTATTTGCACTTTAGTAATGAAATATTTCTTTTAAATTGTCAGTTTCGTACACAAAAACTGTCCCATAATTCAAAAAGGTGAAAGAAAATAAAATATTATGATGGAAAGAAGGGATCAATACTAACTGAATTTTACTCCTAAGTACCTCAGAGGGTCAGTAAAAGCCTCTTCCACTGACTTCTAAAGAAACTAAATTTAAAAATCTTTCATTATTAAAACAATTCTAAAAATTATTAGCTTCTACTGCAGCTGGAAAAAGTGTAACTCTTACAAAAGACGAACTGAAAGTATCCGCTGAGAAAAAAAAATTTCAATGCAGCTAGCAGCAGTCATTTTTGCCTGGTCTATAAAATGATACAAAATCATTTTCTCCTTTCATCACGAATCCACGCGTTTCTTTAATTACAAGAATCCCCCTCCCCATTACATCAAGGGGGGGGGGGATCTGTATCATTTTTGACCACAACGCGTACGTGAGGTTAAGTTGGGGACGTGACCGGAATCGGTAATTAGCTTCATTTCGTTGTTCCCTCTAGTTTTGCATTTTAGTTTTTCGCCATTTAATTTTCGTCCGCTCTTCATTGCCCTATTTAATTCATTCTTCTTTTGTTGGCTAGCTTTAACTATGCTTAATACTTACTAAGCCGTTGATGTATGCTATATAAATCATTAAAAATATGAAAGTCATGAGGTACAAATTACGTTAAGTAAAATAAACTTCTTAAAAAGTCAAGTTTTTTAATTATTAACTGTGTTTTAATAGCAGAATTCATGCTTTAAAATGTTACTAAAACACAACATAATGTTAACTTGATTAATCAACTTAGTTTTTGATTAATCTTATGCAACTTAATAGCATAATAGCTTGATAATTGAATAACAGTTTGATAAGAATGTTAATTGCTTTAATTATTTCATGCTTACTTCAACAACAATGATACAACTTATTTCATGCTATAAAAATATAATATTGATTGTTCCATTTAGTAAGAACATTTGAAAAGCATTTTACCTGCTGGTAAGTTTTAATTGGATTATAAGCTGAAAAACACTTTTTAACGTATAAGATGCATGAGAATAAGTAATATTTTTTATTTACAAATTATATTACAGATAGTTCACATATGCAAAGTAGAGTTGCTGATATTACTGGAAATAATTGTCTAAAACGCTTTTTAATTATTTTAACGGAACGTAATCAAATAAAATACAGACAACACGAAAATTTATTTGATAAATTTCAAGTTTATGCAATTTTCCTTTTTAAATTTAACCGTTAGTAGGACGAAAAAAGAATTGTACTAAAACTGGAGAAGAGATTTTTTTAATGATCTCCAAACATTCTTTGTTTTAACAAAGAACTAATTGAGCTATGATTGTAGTTTTCTATATCAATCACAGTTTATTAGAAATTCCCTTGGCCTGTGTATGAGTTTCTAGAACCTGTATAAAATGCAGTTAAGAAGATTCTTGGTTTGAGAACTTTTAAACAATTTTTTTCCGAGTTTTAAACTCTGTTTTTCACTTTTATATCTACTTTTATTTAAGATGTCATATTTTACTAATCTTTCTGTGAAAAGTTTTGAGCATTTCTATAACCTAATATTGGCATGACATATATCAAGCGGAACTTTAAAAAACAATCTTTGAAATACAAATAAAAAAAAATTGCAGGCAAGTCTCAAAACATAATGTTTAAAGAAAATAAATAATAAAAAATACAGAATGGAGTTTTAATGCGGCTTTACATTTCGTCAATCCAAACGAAAAATCTTGAAAAACATTTTCAAAAACCTAATTTAAAACAGTTAAAACAAGTTTTTAAACAATTGATCAAATAATTAAGCTGTAATAATTAACAGAATTAACTCTTGTAAAAAATAACAAAACAAACAACTTTTGTGGAATAGGAAGAAAACACAGCCGTTATTTCAAGAAGATTATTTTTACTGAAGTTTCTGATTATCTCCAATTCTTTCTCACCATTTATATGCAAACGACTTGTCTTTTGTAAAAATCAATCAACGGAATGTTAACAAAACAGTGGCAAGGGTAACACACTGTTATTTTAAAAGGCGGGGGAAAAGTCGTTGTAATCAATTTGCTACCCTAAAAAATTGCTTAAATAAACTTCAACTCATTAAAGAAAGCGAATTACAGGGGCAAAAAAAATATATATATATAGCAGGAATAACGGGAAAAAAAGTAATTGTTTCAGATCCAGTTTTTGCCATTTTTATTATCTTCCATTCTAAATGTTGCCATCTTTTGTTTCACAAAAGAGCAGAGGAAATATCGAGTTAAAAAAGGGAGACAAAAAAAAGAAAACATCCGCGTAGAGAGAGCAACGATAAAAGGAACAAGCGTGAAAAATAAGAGTAAAGGAAAAAAATGTTGGGGGAGCTTTTGAGCAGTGTATGTGGGGTTAAATCTATCTTCACACTTCGCTTACTTTGTTTTTCTTTTAACGGGTAAAAAATGTAGATGAGATTAAGTTTTTTTTTCTCTCTCTTCATTTTTAACGTACGTTGCAAAAGGCTTTAGCCATTCCTTTTAAGTTTAAACACAACGCTATGCGCGTTAATCTTTTACATTTTTAAAACAGGTACATTGTGAGTTTCAGGAATTCATTTTTTTTTCCTTTCATTTCTCGTTTTGATTCTTTTTGTAGAAAAATGACAAAATATTGATTCATATGCTTTTATACATTGTTTTGCAAGTTTGCTATTTTAAATAAAGTGAGGTTGAAAAATATTTCACGCAGAACTAATCGAATCTATTCCATCGTATTTTTTGACGCACATGTTCAGAACGTAATTTTTCCTGGTTAAGTATCGGTGGTTACTCTGTAACTATTTAATACTGTTGCTGGACAAAAGTCTGAATTTTCATAAGGCCATGAAAAAAAAAAAAATATTTTCATTTTAACATATTTTCCTATTTTTTTACTATTATAGGAAATGTACGTTCTTCACCAAAACCCGACATTAAATACTACATGCAAAAGTGCTAAGATCAATTTCCGCGTTTTTGAAAAATGCTGCTGAAACTGACGTATGTCCATGTCACAGCTTTTCACTATAATGTTTTAGGCAAATATTCTTCTCAATTCTTTCAAAAGTAATTTAATTTCCAAATATTACTAAGAACAAATTACTTTTTGCTTAGTTTACATGATTCTTGAGTATGTCAATGAATACGTTTTATGTTTAAAGCCTTAAATGTGTTTACAAAACAGCTATGAAATCTCCTTTCATTATTACTCCAAAGTTATAATCGGTTTATTCACAATTAAACTATTTTTGTAGTATCAATCTTTAACTCAGTTTATCCAATTATGAATATTAATCACAATTGGAAAATCATGAAAATCATCCAATCATGTTTATCCTATGAGGCAACATAACATCACTCGTAATTTAGTCAAGCATAATTCTTTTCCTATGATGAAACATAATATCAAGCACTGTTTGTCTTGTTATGGCTCTTATCTTAGGTTTAAACACAACGTCATCTCAGTTTATTCAGTTTCTCTTTTTTCTTTGCGAAAAAACATAACACTATCCGTAAACTATTTTGTAATTATTATGTTATGATAACACGTGGCTTTATCCACAATTTATCCAGTTAAACTTTTATCTAGTTTTCCTTTTTTATCCACTGATACATCATAGCATCATACACAATTCACACTTTTTACCTAGTTATACTTCTTATTCAATAATACATCCTAACATCATTCACAATCGTAGTGTATCCAGTCACGCTTCTTACGATTTATCGGTTACCCAAGTATGCTTCATTTTTTTCCTATGATCCTACATGAACTCATTCACAAGATGCAAAATACATCAAGTGAGATTAATCCCTCTCCCCCCCCCCTCCGTGAGATTTTCCTTCCAATCCTGCGGTGCAACGTGGCATAATCCGCAGTTTATCCAATTATGAATCAATTATTGCGATGCCGGTTTAGCCTTATTGGCATCGTGTCTTATAAGGTAATGTAACACAATCCACTGTTTATCCAATAATGCTACTTATCCTGCGTTGCGATTCACAATCTTCTGCGGTTTATCCCATTATGATTCTTATCGTATAAGGCAAGGTAAATTGATTCGACATTTATCCAGTCACTAAACTGACTTTTATATTTCACTCGGAACAGATGAACTGAATTCTGGGACATAGGAGAAACTAGGGAGGTTTGACCCACTTTTTACAAATACATTTTCTATTTTTTTCTAACCGTTAAAAATTTCCAAATTGACATTATTTGTTTCCTTATGATGTCAGGCAATGTTTTACACTATTAGTTTTTATTTAAATTATATAGTAAGTATTTTATTACTAATTTTTCATAGAGTGTCCAAACCGGGTCAAATCTCCCTCAAGTGAGAAGTTTGACCCAAAGATTAAAAATAGAAAAAAAGAAAATAAATTGGTATTCAAAGAATAAAATTATTTTTTACTTTTTAGAGCAATTGCCGATTGAAGTTCTGAAGTCGGCTCCATTTTTTTTCTTTTCTTTCAAAAATGTTTTTACCTAACCCTGAAACTGGTTGACAGTAGTTCTCCGGTCAATGTGTTACTCTACAAATTTAGTCATTGGCTGTAAAGACTATAAAATAAAATATTAACCACTGGCTAACAAACGAAATGGCGAAGAAAACATTGTTGGTTTAACGGAATTGAGGAAAATTGTCAAGACCTGTTCGTGACATCTGAGCGGTATGGAACAAAACAGTAAAGAAGTTAATTAAATAAAACCGATAATCATCGTAAACAAGACGTAAACCATAAAAAAACGTAAAAATAAAAATATTACAATGATATAGGACCCTCCTTGTCAGCTAAACATGCAACAGCTAACCCAGGTAGCACAAAAAAAGTTTAAACGTTTTATAAACGTTTTTAATCCGTTGTCACAACGTTAATAACCATTTTACAACCTTTAAAAAACGAAGTGTGCTACTTGGGAAGTCATGAGCGAACGTGACAACCCGCATCACACGGTATCTTTACTCACTATTTCAGGAACTCTTTAAGGGCCCTCCCTGCTCCACATCAGCGTAAAACGCGACCGAAACCGGACTCAGAAACCGAAAATCCGCGTACTTTCCATAGGAAAACTATTTAATCCATTTTACGTTTCTGCTTTATTTTTCTGCCTTACGTCAATGTGGAGCAGGGCCCTAAGTGATGGAAGGGGAAAAGTCTGATCAACCCAAAGGCTCAAATTTAAGTTAAAACACATGACAAGTGTTATGACCGGGCTCCACATCGGCAGAAACTCGACCGAAACCGAAGGCAGAAACCGAAAATCCGGGTACTTTCCATAGGAACACTATTTGCTCCATTTTACGTTTCTGCTTTATTTTTCTGCTTTACGTCTGTGGTGGGTACATGACTTCATGAAACTTCACTGAACACTCTACGAAAATTCGCTAAGTCCAGCGCCTCTCCCTTCCCCGATTTGACGAAGAAAACTAAATGGAATCGTCCGGCCGCGCAAAGAGAAGCAGCAGTTTTTGGCAAAGGAGAACGAAGACAGGATGTATCTGACGCACCCCCAATTTACGAGCACAGGGGAATTCGGACTCCTCCCACGACGGGAAGAAAAAGGTCACGGTTGCAGGGAAGGGCTGTGATGAGCCTGGATGAAATCAATTAAGGAGAGAAAAAGCAGCTAAAAAGAAGACATAGGGGGATCTGGCAAGGGAGGTGAAGGAAAGAAGTAAAGTGAAGCCAAACGACACACAACAGGAGATATAAGGAGCTGCACCACAGATTGCGGGACGCTTCTTCTGATTCTTTTAAAAGATTTTTGGTAGAGATTGTGAGGACCAGTCGATTTTGTGAACGGATATGGGGCCAGTTTTGTGTGTCTCTGGATATTAAAATTTTGAGCACCAATTCTGGTACCCAATCATCCGAGGTGTGATGTACAGCATCAACGACTTAAAGATATTGTTGGTACAAAGATGAAGGAGATTGTAAAAAACCAGAAATGTTAATAACCAATGAATAAACCTGAGTGTACACCCCATACGGTGAGTTTGTTTTTTTTGATGATGTATTCTTGCATTTTCTGAACGCCGAGCCAGAGTATTTCACTCCAATGCAATGTACAGTTGTTTTTTTTTTATGTCGTGTTTAATTGCGGAATGTAAGTGAGCAATTTTTACTGTTCGAGAATTTAACTTTATAATTTGTTTTTTTTCATCTAGTCTTATTATAATGTTTTGTGGATTTTTAAACACTAACGATCACGCGGCCTAATGTAATCATTTTCCAAATTTAATGTCATTTGCTCACTGCTTTCCAGATGAGGTTGTTTTTCGTTAGAAATTGGAGCAATGCTTAAGGCTATTTTCTTTTCCTTTTCAGCAGAATATTTATCTTTTTTTTCTTTCAGCAGAATTAATTGGGAATTTCAGTTTTTATATTATGTTTTAAATTATGTTAGGAGGTAAATTATTGAAGATTATAGAATGGATGATTATGACAGATTAATTAACTTTTTAACTTACTACACCACATGTGGTGGGTACATGACTTCATGAAACTTCACTGAACACTCTACGAAAATTCGCTAAGTCCAGCGCCTCTCCCTTCCCCGATTTGACGAAGAAAACTAAATGGAATCGTCCGGCCGCGCAAAGAGAAGCAGCAGTTTTTGGCAAAGGAGAACGAAGACAGGATGTATCTGACGCACCCCCAATTTACGAGCACAGGGGAATTCGGACTCCTCCCACGACGGGAAGAAAAAGGTCACGGTTGCAGGGAAGGGCTGTGATGAGCCTGGATGAAATCAATTAAGGAGAGAAAAAGCAGCTAAAAAGAAGACATAGGGGGATCTGGCAAGGGAGGTGAAGGAAAGAAGTAAAGTGAAGCCAAACGACACACAACAGGAGATATAAGGAGCTGCACCACAGATTGCAAGACGCTTCTTCTGATTCTTTTAAAAGATTTTTGGTAGAGATTGTGAGGACCAGTCGATTTTGTGAACGGATATGGGGCCAGTTTTGTGTGTCTCTGGATATTAAAATTTTGAGCACCAATTCTGGTACCCAATCATCCGAGGTGTGATGTACAGCATCAACGACTTAAAGATATTGTTGGTACAAAGATGAAGGAGATTGTAAAAAAACCAGAAATGTTGTTAATAACCAATGAATAAACCTGAGTGTACACCCCCATACGGTGAGTTTGTTTTTTTTGATGATGTATTCTTGCATTTTCTGAACGCCGAGCCAGAGTATTTCACTCCAATGCAATGTACAGTTGTTTTTTTTTTATGTCGTGTTTAATTGCGGAATGTAAGTGAGCAATTTTTACTGTTCGAGAATTTAACTTTATAATTTGTTTTTTTTCATCTAGTCTTATTATAATGTTTTGTGGATTTTTAAACACTAACGATCACGCGGCCTAATGTAATCATTTTCCAAATTTAATGTCATTTGCTCACTGCTTTCCAGATGAGGTTGTTTTTCGTTAGAAATTGGAGCAATGCTTAAGGCTATTTTCTTTTCCTTTTCAGCAGAATATTTATCTTTTTTTTCTTTCAGCAGAATTAATTGGGAATTTCAGTTTTTATATTATGTTTTAAATTATGTTAGGAGGTAAATTATTGAAGATTATAGAATGGATGATTATGACAGATTAATTAACTTTTTAACTTACTACACCACAGTTGGTGCATCGGACCAAGCGTTCAGAAATGCAACATTTTAATTCATGGTGCAACATAATTAAATAATGGTAGATTTAAATAATGTTGAAATATATTCTTGTAATACTATATGATGATTTTTGCAAATGATAAATAAATTTTTGCACCTGAATTGAAATGGGGGTTTTTGTTTTTAACTGCATTTTGGTATAATTTCATTATTCAGCCTATTGGGATTTATTTTTGTGATTTTATTTATGTTAAAATGGCTCCTCGTAAACAGAATAAACAATCGAGGGAGAGGGAATTAAATGACCTCTCATTATCGCTTTCTACAATGGTAAACAATGAAGATAATGAAATTAGAAAGCAAAGTTCTTCAAAATCATTCCAATTTACCATACAAAATTTTACTGGAGAACTAGACAATGTAGAATGGTTTATTAGTCAAGTAACAGAATTAAGTAAACTTAATGGGTGGAGTGATGAAGTCACCCTTTGCTTTTTAAAAAGTAAATTAGGAGGTATAGCTCAGAAGTACTATGCGAGCTCACCATCTTGCGCCAACATTAAGACTTTTGCCGAGGCATGTGACAAATTGAGAAATTATTTCAAATGTCAGGAAAGTGCAGCGAGTAATTTGTTGGCTTTTCAATCTATTAAATTGCTTGACGGTGAAACTATTCAAAATTTGGCGTACAGATTGGAGGTCATGGCACATAAAGTGTACCCCTTCATCACTGATAGCAAGGCCTTGTCGCAGATTAAATCAATTCAATTTTTGGCTGCGCTACCCATTAGTTTAAAAGAAAAGGTTATAGGCGAGCCAACTGATAATTTTGAAGCATTGGTTCAAAAGACCCAACATGTTGCAACTCTGCAACAGGCTCTGTGTCAAGCTAATGTTATGACTTGTGCTGCGGTGTATCAACCTCCCCAGAGGGATGAGGTGCACGAATTAAGAAAACAGGTAGAAAACCTGTCTTTAATTGTAAAAGCACAAGCGACTGCATGTGGGCTTTGTAAACAACCCCATGCACTGAAAGAATGTGACCTTTTTAAAGCTATGCTCCCTAACGGTGACCAAAAGATGGTACACCAGAACGTAAGACCTAATCGTCCGCAAAGTTTTAACCAGGAGAATAGGCAACATTTTAGGGGCAATTTGCCTTTTTGTACTTTTTGTGGTCGAAATAACCACTTTATGTCAACCTGTAGGATATATTTGGCACAAAATAGAGGGCAATCGGTGCCTCAGGGTTTTTTTAGAAATGAACACGGTACAACTCAGGATCAACAATTTCAATCAAATCCTGCGAATACAAATAGAACATTTAGAGACAGAGGATCTTTTCAACCCGAAAATTTAAACTCCAACAGAGGCAGATTTTAGGTGACAGTTCTGTCTCTTTGGGAAATGATGGGTCACCACCAGAAATACATACTGGCAATATTGGTTATAGTAATAGAAATAAGCAGTGCATAAGTAATAGTGATATTAAAAATGAAAAATGGAATAAAGATGAGAATAAATGTTTTGGAATAGGGGAAAACAAGGGAAACGTGAATGAAAATGCTGGGATGAGTACTATACAATTTGATACAAAATGGCCCCCAAACAAATTGGTAAATGTATTAAATTCTGGGCCTTTGCCAATTATTCCTGTGTTGTTTAATAGGGTGTCATGTGAATTTTTGCTCGATTCAGGGTCTTCGGTGTCATTGATTACTAAACATGTTTTTGAAATGATTAAAGAACATTCAAAGGTGAGGTATTTATCAAGAACAGTACAAATTCGCACAGTTAATTCACAATTGTCGTTCTCGGCATGTGTAGAAATGTCATTTAAAATTCATAAAGTCTTTCACAGACATGTATTCTATATTGCTGATTTTAAAAATGACCATTATGATGGTATTTTGGGATTCGATTTCTTAAAAAAATATAATGTCATTTTGGATTCTAAAAAGAATATTGTAAAATTTGAGAATTTTTACTTGCCTTTAAATTTTTCCAGCCAAAATGAAGTAAATAGCTTGTCAAAGGAAAGTAATGAAGTGGTCTTAGCGCGAAAAGTGATGGTACCACCTGGGGAATCAGTCCAAATTCTGCTAAATAGCAAAGGTAACATTTCTGATAATTTAGTTTCTTTTACACCTACTGTTCATGAATATAACATTGAGTTACACCACTCTCTGCATAACATACAAAATAATCAGTTTTCTACTTATGTCACAAATTTAAGCAATAAGACTATTCACATTAACAAGAACCGAATAATGGGGAAAATTGATACTGATATTGAATTAGTGCATAATTATGATAAAGCAGGGAATAAGGGAGTTAACGAGGAAATTTGTAATGTTATTACTGCTTCGGATGAAATTATTGCTCTTAGAAAAGCCGAATTGTCTCCATCTGATTTTCAACTTGATCATTTGGAACCTGAACAAAAACAAATTTTCCTTGACCTATTAATGAATAAATTTCAAGCTTTTTCAAAATCAGTTAAAACCCTTGGCCATTGTGACAGGGTGGTTCCACAGATTACTCTTAAAAATTCAAGTCCTCTGAAAACCCTTCCTTTTCCTGTCCCTCAGGCACTTCAACAAGAACTAAGAGATCAAATTAATGAGTTATTAGAAGCTCAAATTATCGAGCGTGCAAATTCGCATTGGAGTGCTCCACTTCTACTAGTTAAAAAAAAAATGGACCCCTCGGATCCCTCGGCAAAACCTAAATATAGAATGGCACTGGATCTCAGATTATTGAACTCTGCAATACAAAATTCAGCATACCCACTCCCCCGGATTTCCACACTAATCAACAGCATTTCAGCTTATAAATATTATTGTGTGTTAGATCTGAAGAATGCTTTTTGGCAAATTGCCCTCCCTGAACACTTGCAAGATTACACTACTTTTGTTACCCCATTTGGCTCATTCAGATCAAAGAGGATGGTTTTTGGGCTAAAGACAAGTGCTTCCACATTTCAGGAGCTCTCCGATTCCCTGTGTCAGGAGTTACAATGTAAAAACATTACTGGTATTTTTTGCTATATGGATGACTACATTGTCTGTGGAAATTCATTTGATCAGGTTCTTGAGAGAGTTACGGCATTGTTAGATGTATTAATTGCTCACAACATTACCCTGTCTCCATCCAAATGTGTTTTCTTTAAAGATGTGATAGATTACTTGGGATTTAATATATCTCATAATTCCATTAAGCCCATATCATCCAATATTTCTAAGATTACTGCATTCCAACCCCCTACTACTGTTAAACAAGTCAGGAAATTCTTAGGATTGTGTGGATTTTATAGATCTCTTATTCCTGAGTATGCTAAATTAACAGATTGTCTCACTGACTTAACGAGAAAGAATTCAAAATTTAATTGGAATGCCAAACATCAATTTGCCTTTGAAAAATTACAACAAATTTTCTTTTCACAACCCTTTGTCAAATTACCTGATTGGAATAAGGATTTCTTTTTGCAAACTGATGCAAGTTACTCTGGTATTTGTGCGGTTCTGTTACAAGAGTATGAGGATGGGTATCACCCAGTTTCATATTACAGTAAAGGGTTAAATAAAGCTGAGAAAAATTACCCGCCTATAAAACTTGAATTGTATGCTATTTACAAGGGTATGATGGCATTTAAGGACTACATTTTTCACAGAAAAGTTAGAATTTTGAGCGATAGTAAACCTTTGAAACATTATAAGAAAACTACATCTCCGGCAGCTATAGAAACACGTTGGTTAATGGCCATTAGTGAATTTGAATATGAAATAGAATATTTACCAGGGGAAGAAAATATTCTTGCGGACTATGGTTCAAGGGCCCCTGATCCTGATTTTAAGCAATCTGCTATTAAGGATACTGCGGAAGGTCCCATTATCCCATTTACTGAGTTAGGAGAACATGATTTGGTTAATGCACTTGAGCAATCGGATACACCAATGGAAATTTCTAAGGATACACTATTACAGGAGCAAAAAGCAGATACCAATGTTCAGGAAATTATCTCCATGCTAAAGTCTGGCTCTTTAATTAATGCAAATAAAGTTCAGAATTTTTTTGTATCACCTCTTTCTGGTTTATTAATGTATAAAAATAACAAAACTAAAGACAGTGGTTGTATAGTGGTTCCCGAGTCATTAAAAGCTAAAGTACTAAAAATTGCTCATGTTTCTCACACGGGGATTCACAAAACTTTTGAGATTGTGTCTAGATCCTATTTTTGGAAAGGTATGTTTGGCAGTGTGCAAAATTATGTGTTGTCATGTGAAGAGTGTATTAAAAACAAACCTTATAATAACAAACCAAGTAGATTTGGGGATGTTCCTATTCCAGACAAAGTTAATGATATTGTAAGTTTAGATATTCTGGGCCCTATAAAGCACTATGGAAATGTATTGACAATTTTAGATCATTATTCTAAACATGCTATGTTCTATCCGTTGACCAATATTACGGCGGAAACAGTGGCCAAACACTTTATTAATTATATTGCTACATTTGGTAGGATGGCCTTAGTGCTCACAGACAGGGGTAAACAATTTATCTCTGAGGTTTTTGACAAGGTAAACAAAGCGCTAGGTATAGTACCCTCTCACACGTCTCCATTTAACCCAAAATGTAACGGGCAAAGTGAACGTATAAACTCAGCAGCCAAGGCGGCAATTATTAGTTTAACTGAGAAAGGTGTGTCATTTCAAAATGCTATCCTGATTCATCAGTCTATGTATAATGGGACAATTCATAGTACAACTGGGTTCACACCCAACATGCTTCATTTTGGCAGAAATCTGTCTTTGGTGTTTGATACGTATAATGAAAATATTCAACCTATACAATTAGATAAAGCTCATTATCTTAATGAGGTGTTAACTGATTTGAAAATAACTAATGAAACAGCCTATAGTAACCTTAAAGACAAGCGAGCTTCACAAAACAACAAACAATTTCAGCGTTCAAGTGTTAGAAATGTTAAGGAAGGAGATATTGTTTACTTGAGAGCAAAGTATGGTTTTAAGTCAACATTTACAGGCCCGTATAGTGTTATTCAAAAATTAAATGATTTAAACTACAAGATTCAACTTCTCGATAATCCACATGCTAGGTCTTTTATTGTGCATGTTGACCGGCTAAGAGTAGCCCCTCCTAGGAAACACAATTTAATTAGTCCACAGGAAGTGCAACCTCCTACTGTACCTAAATACTATTTACGTTCCAATTCATAAGCTAGTGTAGGTCACTCGGGAAAATTTTTGTTCTTGGGGACATGTCTGTGCCAGTGATTTTTAGTATTGTGTTGTTATTGTTGTATGTTTAGTATTGATATGCAGTATGATACTGCTCTTTCTCTCTGAGATAAGAAAGGGGCTTGTTTACAATTGCGTCCTGGGCAATTGTGGTGGTTTTTTTTTTCCTCTATGTTGATAATGTTTACAAACATGGGGATGGTTTATTTGTGTTTATTTAATTCAGCTATGTTCTATTTTTTTTATATACAATGCTCGGGGTATAGTTATTCATAATACAGAATCAAATCTTTGCCTATGAATTGATCATGGTGATTTGATGTTAGTCATTAGTTGTCTGAGAGAATGTGTGTTTACTGCATTTTTGGGGGTAATTTCTGTTCATCAGAGTTAGTATTCAGCAGAGGTGATGGTGTGGCCATTGATTTTAATTATGGCATATCTGTTGATTTTTGATTGGTGTACTGTACACTTTGTTTTATTGTTCATCCACTTGGAAACTCTGTGTTTATGCTGGCGTAAACATTATCCATGGTTGATTTTCTTTGGGGATCAATAATTTGACAATTGCGTTGGTATGTCAATGTGTCATTGTACATTTGTTTTCTTTATAATTACTCCAAGGGTGTTGTTGTATCTAATTAGTTTTTGGTCAGTTTCATAATTTGTTGTAGATGGGCGGTAAAAGATTTGGGTATGCTTAAGGTAGGCGGAAGTACTTTGTTGTTTATACACTTGCCATTACGTGTTTGGGGTGGTTACCACTTATTTCCTCAAGTTCAAAAAAAAAAAAAAAAAGAGTAGAGATCTCTAAGTTAATAAGTAATTGTTTTTTTTTTGTATTTTTTATTTTTTCCTTTGTTGTAAATTCTTCACTTGGTAGAAAATGTAACAGTTAGAAAACCGGTTCAATGGAACCATATACATTTGTATGATGGATAATTATGTTGAAGCTGTATGCATAATAGTTACTGCTAAAGAAAAATGAAAATGAATTGTCACGTTTAAGTTTTGGTTACATGTTTTTAATGTATGGCTGAATGTTGCCATAGTAGAGTTAGTTTTTAGGTTAAGTTTGACACCACATTTTAAATCATGTATGTTAACTATGCTGTCACGGATGGTGTGTTTACCAATATGTGTGAAGTGTTTTGTGAGACTTCAGGTCTTAATAAGAGCAGATGAGGTATCTCTTACATGTTAAAGAGAAATTTTTCCCGTCCCATTTTGTACAGGCTGTTGGTGAGATTTTACTAACTTGCAGTTGAACATTTGTGGGAATGGGGGGATACTCACCTTGTGGCGGTTTCAATTTTGGTTTGATGTGTAATATCTGTGTTGTGAATGTTGTGTTTTGAAAAAAAAAAAAAAAAAAAAATTTTTTGGGGTCACATACAAAAATTTTTGTGTCACATGTTAAAAGAGAAAATTTTGTTTGTCATATAGTCAAAATTTTGTTTCTCACATATAAAAAAGAAAATTAATTTTGTTTTTCACTATATATTTATTCATTGAAATTTAAAAGTTTACTATGTTGCAGAATTGGTTCTAATGATAGTAGTGTGCTAGTCTCCACACCGCATGGACTGGTTAGTTTTCTTTTTTTTTTTTTTTTTTTTTTTTTTCTTCTCGTACCACCGGAAGAATGTGGTGGGTACATGACTTCATGAAACTTCACTGAACACTCTACGAAAATTCGCTAAGTCCAGCGCCTCTCCCTTCCCCGATTTGACGAAGAAAACTAAATGGAATCGTCCGGCCGCGCAAAGAGAAGCAGCAGTTTTTGGCAAAGGAGAACGAAGACAGGATGTATCTGACGCACCCCCAATTTACGAGCACAGGGGAATTCGGACTCCTCCCACGACGGGAAGAAAAAGGTCACGGTTGCAGGGAAGGGCTGTGATGAGCCTGGATGAAATCAATTAAGGAGAGAAAAAGCAGCTAAAAAGAAGACATAGGGGGATCTGGCAAGGGAGGTGAAGGAAAGAAGTAAAGTGAAGCCAAACGACACACAACAGGAGATATAAGGAGCTGCACCACAGATTGCAAGAGGCTTCTTCTGATTCTTTTAAAAGATTTTGGTAGAGATTGTGAGGACCAGTCGATTTTGTGAACGGATATGGGGCCAGTTTTGTGTGTCTCTGGATATTAAAATTTTGAGCACCAATTCTGGTACCCAATCATCCGAGGTGTGATGTACAGCATCAACGACTTAAAGATATTGTTGGTACAAAGATGAAGGAGATTGTAAAAAACCAGAAATGTTGTTAATAACCAATGAATAAACCTGAGTGTACACCCCCATACGGTGAGTTTGTTTTTTTTTGATGATGTATTCTTGCATTTTCTGAACGCCGAGCCAGAGTATTTCACTCCAATGCAATGTACAGTTGTTTTTTTTTTTATGTCGTGTTTAATTGCGGAATGTAAGTGAGCAATTTTTACTGTTCGAGAATTTAACTTTATAATTTGTTTTTTTTTCATCTAGTCTTATTATAATGTTTTGTGGATTTTTAAACACTAACGATCACGCGGCCTAATGTAATCATTTTCCAAATTTAATGTCATTTGCTCACTGCTTTCCAGATGAGGTTGTTTTTCGTTAGAAATTGGAGCAATGCTTAAGGCTATTTTCTTTTCCTTTTCAGCAGAATATTTATCTTTTTTTTCTTTCAGCAGAATTAATTGGGAATTTCAGTTTTTATATTATGTTTTAAATTATGTTAGGAGGTAAATTATTGAAGATTATAGAATGGATGATTATGACAGATTAATTAACTTTTTAACTTACTACACCACAACGTCAATGTGGAGCAGGGCCCTACGAGTCAAGTTTTATTTTTATGATGATCATTGGTTTAAGTTTTTTTAATCACAAAGAATTTTTAACCGGTTTTCGCAAACAACTTAACTGAATTGAAGGGACAAGTGGATAAAGGTGATATGTGACATTTTTTTTTAATTTCTAGAAAAAGCTTTCAAAAAAACAAAAAGGTGTTATTTTTTTTAATGGATTTTTTTCAACTGGTGAAAACGGGGTCATATTCTTAGTTACCAACCATTTCTGTGACTAAGGGGACATGATACTGATGGACTTATCAACCTTCATCCATGGTAAAAAGTAAGTTTCAAAAATTGTCACTTATCACCTTTATCCACTTACCCCTTCAATTCCTAGTTTACGCAAAAATAGAGCTTTTTCTTTTCGATATATGATGCGTGAGGCCAACTGCTGTTTGAGGAACTGCTTAGCTTTATTTTTACCCCCCCCCCCCCCAGTATTTAAAAAAAAAAACACACTGTGGTCTTTCTACTGGGACATTCCATGGTAACTTACGTTACATTTTTGACCAATTCTTTGGCATTTAGCACCTCTGTGCAAACAAATAATGTAATATAAACTTTGTACAAAAGTGATTTATGAAAATGGTAATCAAAAGCGAAATTAAAATGCAAAAATCTTTGATGCATTTAAATTTTACAAAATTTAGCAGTCAAAAATAAAACAGTAACTTACGTTACACAAAGAGAGAATTTTGTGTAACGCAAGTTACTGTATTAGTTTTGGCTGCTAAAGTCTGTAAAATTTAAATGCATCAAAGATTTTTTGCATTTTAATTTCCCATTTGATTGCCATTTTCATAAATCACTTTTGTACAAGGTTTATATAACATCATTTGTTTGCACAGAGGTGCTAAATGCCAAAGAATTGGTCAAAATGTAACGTAAGTTACCATGGAATGTCCCTACTGCTAACCACAGTAGTTTTACCTGACAGTAGAAATTTTAGGTTCTTTCTCAGGAAAAAAGAAATACCGAACTATGCCGAACCTACTCATCCCCAGTGCCACACGCGCACGTATCGAGAGAAATAGGAGGGGAGTGGGGGGTTGGGGTCCACCTCCTCTTTGCACCTCCAGTGATTGATGAAGTTTAATAAGGCAGTTGCTCATTTGTTCGAAGCATTGGTTAATAGCCGGCAAAAACGCAGTTGTCACACCATTAAGAGGAAATAATACAAGAGGAAATGATTAATTCGAGGTATTGTCATTTTTCGCTGTATCCAAGTTCGCCTCCATGCATGCGTTATTGTGATTTATTGGCTGTTAGAGAGTGATTCTACATTAAGTTAGATTAATGTTGAGCAAGATGAACAGTCCCGTGAGCTGTGGTGGCTGAATGTGGAGGGGTGAACTTTCTGGGTTTTGAAAATGAAAAGAAAGTTTGCAATGAAGTGAAGAAAGTGAGAATGTATGGAATGCACAGGAATTATCTTCGGAATGTGTATATCATTAATACAGGCAGTTTGATTTATGGGTATGCATATTAGAAGTGCAATTAGAGGAGTTCGGGGGTCAGCCCCCAGAAACTTTGGTTGTAATCCACATTACCGATCTTAGTATGAAATTTTATACACATATAAGGATTGTTATGTCTCCCTGCAACTGAGTTGCCTTAGGTTATGCTAAAAGGTTATGCAACTTATTCACATGATTTTCGAAGAGTAAAAGAGTTGTCTTAGTTACAAAGGGGTTTTTAAATAAAAATCAAAGTTTTTTTCTCCTTTTTACATGAGAATTTTGAAAGTGAACTTTCTCAGTTACAAGAGTTCTACACCAATAGAATTAAAATAGCACCTCTTATACAAAAAGATAAATTAATAAGTAAACTGTTTTACAAAAAGTTTTTATTAATAGAATGAAAATATCTCCCTTATTCACATGAGAATTTTGGTAAATGAACTAGCTAACTTGGATTTTTCATAAATAAATCTCTCATTCACACGAGAATTTTAGTACCTGATCTGTCTTAATTGCATACTCTGTCAAAAATTTTCCTGAAATTTTACGGTAAAAGTTACTGGCATCCATGTTACCAGTAACTTTTACCGTAAAATATTTTTTACTGTAAAATTTTACGGAAGAGAAAACGAGAAATAAAAACCGCGAGATACGAACGACAAGGATCGAAACCAGGACTCAATTTCTTCACACTGCTTTATTATCCACGATACCAGATGAGACACATCAAAAAAGCGGAAATAGTGTGTCATCTCACAGTAAGTCACGTGGTGATCAATTGGTGCATTTTTTTTATTGGTACAATTCACTGTAAAAATTTTCTGTACCGTAAACGCTACAGTTTACAGTAACATTTACCATGAAAGATTCCTGAATTTTTAACAGTGTACATTTTTTATTGTAACTATTACGTAATGTACCTTAATCATGTAAATGTTTAAGCAGATGTAGTAGATTCCTTTCAAAACAGTACAAACTTCACTAACGAGAGTTTTTCTATGTATGCTCCGCCAAGTATATTCTGAGAAAAAGAACAAAATAGTTTGCGTGAATGAACAAGAGATATAAATGTGAATAATATGAAAATGTGCAGTAAATGACACAAAATTGTTTCAGTGCGCTGACATGCCTATGGAATAATCTAGAATATTAAGTGGAATTTAACTAATAAGAGTTTCTCAATCTGTGCTCCGTCAAGCACATCTTGAGAGAGGGAGCATAATACTCCTCCGAAAGATAACATTAATCTTCGAAAAGATGGGGCGGTAGTTTTGCACCCTTCAGAGAACTTTGCGAAACTTTGATGCCGCCATTTGTTTTACTAAAAATCTTACGTCATAAGAGATGCAATTGAAATGTTGCCAATTATAAACCAGAAATACACAGCAAATTTTAGACGTAAGAATCCTTATAGTACCTTTCTGTAAAGAAGTGATGAGAGAATTCATTCGAAAACTATTGTATAAATTTGAGGAATGTAGTACGGAAACCCACATTTTGTTTTATAAATAGTTATCAATGGAACTGATGTACAACAATTGAATTACATTTACTAACAACACTGCAGCTGAACGATGCAATTCAAAAACAATTTTGCTTACTGAAAAACACGGTAGATTCCGTGTACCAAGAATTTTATATGAATAATAATGATATCTAAACATTTTAAAGAAACTCACATATAAGTTAAATTTATCTTACTATTTCGCATAGTTTAAAGTTAAAAAATTGTAATCCATTTGTCCATTTTCATTTTTATTCATTTTTATGTGTCATTTATGATGCATTTTTAGTTTTTAATTGGTTTTAAATCTTATGTTTATTTTCTTACATTGTGCTTAAAGTCCCAAAGATTCTAAAACTTTCATTTGTCAAGCTTTGCTTCGTTCGTCTGAATGAGTGCTCAATGCAGAAGTTCAACTTCCTGAACCATATTTGCTTCATCTATGATACATCTCAATTTATTTCAATCTCCTTAATTTTTAAATCTCATAGCTATTCCCACAATGGGCTCGACGAAACACTGATTGAGAAACTTGCATTGGCTAAGTTACAGCTTAAATTCTAAATGTTTCATTGAATATGCAGTGCATTGAAATATTTTTTACATCATTCACGAACCATTTTCATTTTGTTCAAAATTAAATCTTATTACTATACGAAACATCAAAAACTGCTCTGAGGAGGGTCATTTGAAAGTCTTCAGTGTAAAAAGCAAAATATACCTATCTACTCTGAAAAAAAATAACTGTTGTTCTTTCAGTATAATACTGGAAGTCGAGGTAATTTAACACTGTAAAATGCACCGCAATAAACTTTAAAACTAGCAATTTTAGTTTCTTATTGTAAAGTTAGCAGTTTTACAGTTTATTGCCTTAAAATTTAGCAGTATTATACTGTAAAAACAGCAGTATAATACTGGCAGCAGGGGTTCGAGTTTGAAACTGTACAATCCACGGTAATAAACTGTTAAATTAGCAATTTTACAGTTTGTTACTGTAAAATTATCAAATTTTACAGTTTAAAACTAAAATCCACGGTAATAAACTGTTATGTCAATTTTACTGATTGTTACTGTACAATTAGCAATTTTACAATTTATTGCTGTAAAATTAGCTATTATACTGTAAAAACTACATTAATTTTTTTACAGTGCACCTATAATCCACTTAAATCTACCTATAATCGAAAGGTTACTTAAAAGCAATGCAATCCTTCATTCTGCATTTCTTGAATTAAGAAAAAAAAAGTCTGAATCTCATGCTGTGTAATTTACTTCCCAAAGAATAAAAATAAAAAAACGACTGCCTCTTGAAAAATAAACATAACTAGAAATCAAATTTACGAGGATAAAATGGGGGGGTGGGCGGCACCAAACAGCGCATCATCCGATTTCGAAAATAGCCATTGCCCTATCAAGCTGAAGACCTCACCACATCAAGTGTTCCAAATTTCACCCCCCAGAGCCCCAGAATGGCAATCTCGATGCCTCTGCCAAAAAAGCATTCATTTTTGTTTTTATAGCTTTTCTTTATTATTTTTCTGTTTTCAGTAGGTTAGGAGAAAATGGCCTTTTTTCATTCAGTCCGTCGGCGATTTTTATTAGCATTTTTTTTTTTTTTTTCTGTATCAAAATTGCTGGTCGCGCTGTTATCAGCTTCTTATCAGTGCCAAGGTCAAGCAAAGGTCAGCTCAAGAAACGACTGATTGGGCCAAATGACTTCTCAAACAGAGACCACGCCTTCAAAAGAAGTATCAGATCTATGGAATGAGATTTTTATATTATTTTATTTCTTTTAAAGAGTATCAGTTATTGCCCTTTAATGTGTTTCCCTTATTGTGTATCAGTAATCTTTAATGACACTTAGATATCCAAAACAAACAGAAAGCTTTATTTTCTTTTCGTATCTTTTGTGTGTAAAATATTGCTTTTATATCGATGAAGATGCGTTGAATTGACGGCAAAAACACTTAATTTTTTACAGCCTGCATTTTGCGTCCAAGCACAGTAATTGCCCGAAACGCATTCAAGTTTACGTGTTTAAATTTTCAAGCAAAACGCATTTGAATCAGTTGGGGAAGTTTGAAATATGGGCAATAGAAACAAAATTTATAACCACACATTAACAGTCGAGACTAGCAGTCGCCACTCACCAGTAGCGACGAAAAATTATTTTTTGGCGACTATAAGATGTTATGTTGGTTGCCAAACTGGCGACCTACTTTTTTTTCTGAACAAAAATACAAAATGGAGATGCACTGTTCTGATTATGAAAAGAAAGTGGCCATTAGCATCGTTACTGGCGGCCAATGTTAACTTGGAGAGAAAATCGACCTGCTGTACAAAACATCTATATACATAATTTCAATCTAAAAATGCAATGAAATTTTGTTGGAAAAATAGTCAAAGATGACCAAATGTATGATTAATCAGTAAATTAAATAAAATGTTTTTTCTAACTTTTACAACAAGTATCCAGGTGCGTTTAGTTTTTATTTTATTTGCGTATTGACTTATTATTTGTATTTTAAAATAAATAATTTTCTTTGTCAGAAAAGGTTTATAAGTTTTTTAAAAATATTTTTTATTTTATGTATAGTAATTTGTTTAAGATATATGCAAGTACATGGTGTAATATTACTAAATGCAAAATGAAGTGAAGTGGGATTACAATTTTGGAACTTGGTTCAAATTTGCCACCACCGACGCCAGAGTGGCCACTCACTTTTTTGGGTTTACTAGCCACTGACCACTATCAAATTTTTTTGAGTCTCAAGCTTTACCATTAGCAGCATAATCTCATCGGCCGATGATTGGCCATCCATAGAAACCCGATGAAATTCTCATCGGCCGATGATGGGATTCGATGAGTGCTCATCGGGAATTGCTCAAATATGTTTCATCGGCCAAACAGAATCCGAGTAGCAAAAAATTCAATGAGTT
>JAXGGA010008693.1:0-55396 GCA_038373865.1 Uloborus plumipes | reverse complement strand
GAAGGAAATTCTCGATAAGCACGCTTTCGCCCAACCTTTCGCTTAAAAATGGGAATTTATTGTACAATACACATGTTAAAACATGTATATTTTTTTGCATATTTTTTGCTGGCTTACATATTAGCCGAATCAATGTGGAATGTATAATAATTATCACATTGAAAAATAAGAATAATAAGTAAAAATACTTAAAATATAAAGTTTGCAAGTTTCGCGCTTTCCAAATCATGTTCTTTTTTTTTTTTTTTGAAAAACTTAAAAAATATTATTGACACCTACCCAATCCGAAGTAAAATTTTTAGGCATAAGATTTTTTCAAACAAATTTACATACATTAAAATGGATGTATTTTTGTATGTTTGTTCCTTATACAAATCCACAGTTTTCGTCGGATTTTCATCAAACTTGGCACAGAGGTTCTTTGATGCACTAGAATTCACATAGGCGAGGTTTTGAAATTTTTTAAAAATCCGAAAAAGCTCATAATTCAAATTTTTTGTCTAAAAAAGGCCATTTCTTTCAATTTTGAGTTTTTAGAGTAATAGAGATCAGCCTTTAAGCACACAAATTGATAAACTTTAACACATTTAATATATGAGTATTTTCTAACAAAGATTACGATTAACAATGAATTATCAATTTAAAGCTCACTATTTCATTTTAGTATGAAATAAGTTAAACATAATGCAATACCGGGCAACGCCGTGTAAGTATCAAATAAATAAATGAGGAAGAAATAAACCCTTAATTAATTTAATATCTTACTGTTATGACATATTTTCATAGTAAAGATCTATATTAAGCTTTTTGCGACTTGAAACAGAGGAGATATGAAAATAATGGACGAAAGAAACCCACCACACATTATTTAAAAAAAATTATTACTGCACATAGAGCAGAATTATGTGGGAATCATAGGCGGCTGGTGAACCAAAAAAGTGGGGGGTCAAGAAAAATACGGGAGAGAGGATCGAAAAATGTGTGGGGAGGGGGGAGTTAGGATGCAGCACCTTTGAAAGGTTTTTTTTTATGTTATAATTTGGCTATAATATTGGATTTTATCATTGCTGATTAATTGACGTCTAAAAATTGCAGAATATGGCCTCAAAAATCAACCAGGGAGGTTGATTTTCATCCAGTCTTACGAAATAACATGAAACAAGTCCTACTTTTGGAATTTTCCGCTTTATTTTGGTGAAATTAATCTATCTACTATGTAAAAATTTTTTTCACTCGATCAATACTTTTTAACCGCGAAAAGTGAGGGGGCAATCGCCCCCTTGTCACCCTGGATGAGCCGCCTATGGTGGGAATGAATTTGTTGCATTGTGATAAGCTAAGGATAGTGAAAAATTGGGACTTTGACTGCCTTGAAAGCCCTAACAATATTCTTTTAACCCAGCAGGAGAGATAATCCGTCACTCTCCGCATTGAAAGCTGAAGAAGACATCATTTTAAAATTTTATAATGGTTTTATGGCAGGAAGACGCTATTTAAGTAAATGCATCGCTTTTTAATGCTGCTTTCAAGGGGCTTTGTTCGCAGAATCCTTCTTCTAGTAGTGGGATCATTAGGTAAGATATACAGCAAGTATTGGCCAAAATACATTCCCACCATTTACTACGCCCCTTCCCCCTTTTCCTTTACGTGTCCATTCTTCCCACCCATCTTTATTTCTGCATTTGGTTAGTCTTTTTTCTTTTTACTTCACAGAAGTTGACTTAATTCCCCACTTTTTTCTTTAGAAAAATACAAATGGGTCATTCCATTTTAAATCAACAAATTTTCAAAAAAGTTATTGCATCACCATTTTTGATTTTGATGAAAATTTGCATGTGTATTCCTTTTACTTCCCAGAGCTCAAAATAGTGTTCATTTTATTTTTAAAAAATTTACCCTTTGATATATAGGCCCTTTTTGTTGTTGGCAACAGCGAAAGTCGGGCGTTTTGATGCTTTGTCTTATGAACTATAACTTTTTTTCTATCAAAGATTTTGAGCTCAACTATAGCTCATTAGAAAGCTAAGAAAAAGATCTTTTTATATATGCTATCAATAAATTTCAGATTTAAAAAAAATACTTATTTTTTCAAGGTCAAAGTTCACGACGAAAATGACATTTTTTACTACTTTCGAACATTAAAAAACCCATGAAGGGTTCAAAGTAACAAGCCGATTTTTTCATCATATATTCATAGTCATGGTTACTTACTGTATAAAAAAATTGGCTTGTTATTCCACCCCCTTTATGAGATATGTCCCCCCAAAGTTGTAAATTTTTTTAAAAATCCAATTTTCAACGCTAAAAAAATGCATGTGGGGGGCAAGATAAAAATTTTTTTATCTGTGGTATTTTAAGTACTTTTTACCAGCTTTCTAACAAAACAAAAGTTGCTTTGTTATTCAAAGGCGTTTGGCAGATATAAGGGACTGAACTTTCAAAAAATTGCACAAAAACAACACGATTATTTTCATTTTTTTAAATCTTTTTTTTTATTTAAATGTAATTATATACCTTATTCTTTGCCTTAAATGCTAAAAAAAGATCAAGAAGAGCAATGAAGAAACATATTTAAAGTTTAATAAGATAATTTAATATTTTTAACACCTGGGAATATAGAATACCACTAAACTTGTCTGATTTTTAAACATCTGATTGCTACCTACAACAGGACTGAGCATTTCTCAACTTGTCCAGGTTTGTTCATACCATGTGGTCATCCTTGTTCTGACTTGCTCTCACATGTGTATCTTAGTTGTCTTTCAAATTCTGAAAGAAGTAGGTTGTTGAGCTAGTGTTTCTGCTGTAAAATCTTGTGAAGCTGACGTGATTTCTTTTCATTTCAAGTTCATTCATATTCACAGAATGTTTTGCTAAAGGTAAAAGAAGAAATTCTTTAGAATCCTTAAATATAAATTTAAATTTGTCTTTCTGCATGTAAACTGTGAATAAGTTATGGATAACCCTAAATGCTCCATAGAAGTTTTTGAGAATGATGATTGTAATATTTTAAGTTACAGTAGGCAGTCTACTGAAAATAGTATTTCTGAGTACTGCGATGATGATAAACTTTACTGCACCTGAGAACTAGGTGTAAAACTATTGAAACTGTTTGTACCTACCAGCAAGAAGTTCCATAAAGGTGGCAAAACTTGGCAAGAAATTTTTTTGCATGGTAGGTACAAACAGTTTCAATAGCAAGGTGCAGTAAAGTTTTATCATCATCACTGTACTCAGAAATACTATTTACAGTAGACTGCCTACTGTAACTTAAAATATTACAATCATCATTCTCAAAAACTCCTATGGAGCATTTAGGGTTATCCATAACTTATACACAGTTTACATGTAGAAAGACAAATTTAAATTTATATTTAAGGATTCTAAAGAATTTCTTCTTTTACCTTTAACAAAACATTCTGTGAATATGAATGAACTTGAAATAAAAAGAAATCACATCAGCTTCACAAGATTTTACAGCAGAAACACTAGCTCAACAACCTACTTCTTTCAGAATTTGAAAGACAACTAAGATACACATGTGAGAGCAAGTCAGAACAAGGATGACCACATGGTATGAACAAACCTGGACAAGTTGAGAAATGCTCAGTCCTGTTGTAGGTAGCAATCAGATGTTTAAAAATCAGACAAGTTTAGTGGTATTCTATATTCCCAGGTGTTAAAAATATTAAATTATCTTATTAAACTTTAAATATGTTTCTTCATTGCTCTTCTTAATCTTTTTTTAGCATTTAAGGCAAAGAATAAGGTATATAATGACATTTAAATAAAAAAAAAAAGATTTAAAAAAATGAAAATAATCGTGTTGTGTTTGTGCAATTTTTTGAAAGTTCAGTCCCTTATATCTGCCAAACACCTTTGAATAACAAAGCAACTTTTGTTTTATTAGAAAACTGGTAAAAAGTACTTAAAATACCACATGTAAAATTTTTTTTTATCTTGCCCCCCCACATGCATTTTTTTAACGTTGAAAATTGGATTTTTTAAAAAATTTACAACTTTGGGGGGACATATCTCATAAAGGGGGTGGAATAACAAGCCAATTTTTTTATACAGTAATTAACCATGACTATAAATATATGATGAAAAAATCGGCTTGTTACTTTGAACCCTTCATGGGTTTTTTAATGTTCAAAAGTAGTAAAAAATGTCATTTTCGTCGTGAACTTTGACCTTGAAAAAATAAGTATTTTTTTTTTAATCTGAAATTTATTCGTAGCATATATAAAAAGACCTTTTTCTTAGCTTTCCAATGAGCTATAGTTGAGCTCAAAATCTTTGATAGAAAAAAGTTATAGTTCATAAGGCAAAGCATCAAAACGCCCGATTTTCGCTGGTTCCAACAACAAAAAAGGCCTATATATCAAAGGGTAAATTTTTTAAAAATAAAATGAACACTATTTTGAGCTCTGGGAAGTAAAAGGAATACACATGCAAATTTTCATCAAAATCAAAAATGGTGATGCGCACCCCATTTGTTGATTTAAAATGGAGTGACCCAAATTTGTTCAATAGTTCGTTAGTGTAGCGTCCGTATAATCTGGCCCCCGGGACACTAGTCCCTTCCGCCCCCATTTAGATACGTCCCTGATGAATAACATCAAGAAAAAAAAATTTTACAAGCACCCATCAACAATGCGAATGTCCGATTTGTCTTGTAAGACGCTCCAATCTTTCGACTCAATGAATGACGTCACGAGCTCCCCCAATCTCACAGTGTTAGGCCCGGGGAGTAAGATAGTAAAGTAGAGGAGAGAATCACGACGGCCCGTGTTGCTCGTTGCTCCACAGTGCTATTTTTTTTTGATGGACACCCCCTCCCCGCCGAGGGGTTACTATGTCTACTAGGGATCGTGGCGGCTCGTGCCTTAATTTAGTGGGTGGGCCAGCAATTATATGTTTGCCCAATGCCCAGTAATGCTTACACAGATAAAATGAACGAAACAGTTAGTATACCGATGCTGAGGGATGTACAATAAAATAATATTGTATCCAATTAGTACAAACGTACATTGCAAAATTATCTCATTTGATTTGATACATAGGTTTTATGTTTTAAATGCTGCCAGTCTTAAGCAATCAATGTAATAATGATTGCAGTATTCTGCCTAGACGATCGACTTTCGAAATAGATCACTAACGTTAAGCAAGCTAGCTCTCATAATTTTACCATTTTTAGACAGTGAAAATCAGGGGCGGCTCCTCACTATGGGCCGGGTGGGCCGGGCCCACCCAGAAAAATTGGAAGAAAAACTAATACATAATTAAAACATATCGTTTTGTATTTCTGTTCAAAAAACAAAAAAAAAAAAAAAAAAAACATAGTGCACAAAACATATTTTAAACCTACAGTCACCCCCCCCCCCCCCGCATATCGCTAACACAGCACAAGAAAGATTTCTAACTCCATCAATTTTAGCGCTTCGCACGGCTTTTAGAACGAGCTTGAGGGCCGCTCTCAGTAGGCCCGCGGCCATCTCCGCTTTTAGCCAATCGCAGTGGCTGGATTAAGAAGAGCGGTTAGCGATGACACCCCATTGTAACATTCGACCTGTGGGCCCATCTTCCCTGGCCCGAGATTTCCCTTTGTCCCTAACCAAAGCGGTGGAGAGGGAAGTGTCTCCTCACTGCGTACAGGAGCAGAATGTGAGGTCCTTGCGTTAGGGAGAAAACTCGCCTCTTTTCATTTCGTACTCTTCGTTTTTCTCTTTTTCTTTCTTTCTTTTTTTTTTTTTTTTTTTGAATGATTTTAATAACAAGTCGTCTTTTTTTTTTTTTTTGTCTTTCTTTTTTACTTTCAACACCTATTACTAACAGGTATAGAGATTGCTAATTCCATTACCGCCCCCCTCACCTATTTGTAATACAGTGCATGTATATTTTATTGGTTAATTTGCGTTTGGGAACAGAGATTCTTATTCTCAAAATTTTTGTGTGAAGACTTTATTTTTGACTTGCAGACCGTTTGCCATTTTCTTGGTATTAGTTTGAATTTAATCTCATAGTGTTGTAAGTATTGTATGAACTCTAGAAACTTTGTCATCCTTCCGGGTGTGACATTATAAATGCTTGGAGAATTAATAAGTATTCTTAAGCTCTAAATGCTAAATTGATTTAGCCGAATCAATGATTACATTTATATCCAGGACCAAAGTCGTCCAAAGAGCGGCCAACATCCTCCCCTTAAAATATCGATGAAGTAGTCCTCCCCTCCCCTCTTTTTGATAATCATCCCTGCAACTAATATTATCACATTCATAGGGATTTTAATGTCCGAAAAAACACTTAGATGTTGAATAAAAACTTTTGCTACTCTACAACTTTTCTTAAATCTTATGACACGTATAACATTAACCTTCTACTACAAATGCATTTAAAGCAGTAACCAGAAAAAACAAAACGTTGAAATTGAACGTTCATAAAAATATTGAGTGGATCAACGTCTACTGTATATAAAAACTATATTCAGCTTAAAAATTTATAAATGAATAATACACTTATTCTTTAAATTATTATTATTTTACAAATTGCTTCATAATTCATAGAGGAAACACGTGGATATAAAATTTCGCAACATTTAACAACTATATTTTGCAATATATTTTTCTGAAGTTTTACAATATATGAAATATTAAATACTGTTTAAAAGCAATGTAGTTAAATTAAAAATTTCTATCAAAGTTTAATAACGGTACCTAATGGTTCTGAAAAACTAGGCGTTCTACAAGATTTTTTATTTCTAACAAATAACATGTTACCATGACTATCAGTCAAATCACGTATCTGAAAAGAAATTAATTATCAGTTAATCAAATATTTCTGACAAACATAATCAAATTAGTCAGTTATCCGTGTTTTAATTTTAATGTTATTCGAATCGGTAAGTCAAGATCCAGATTATATTGTAAGAAAAATAAGTGTTTTAATATTGTTCTGTACATGTGTGTATTTCCTGAAAATAATTCGATTCAGCTCATCACTAGTTTGAGTATACGATCATACATTGGTAAGTGAGTGGAACCATAACTGTTCAAGCCAGTGTATTCCAATTTATTTAAAAGCATACACATACATTAAAATTGAAAGTTAATGTAAATATCAAGGCTGTAAAAGTGACATTTTTAAGTTGAAACACCGTTAGGATTTGTTTTTTCATGAACTGAAATTGCAACATTTGTATCCAAATTTTAAAAAAAATGTAAGCATACCTATATCGAGTCATTTACCTTATGAGTTCCTTAATTTGATGATAGAGGCTTTCAAAAACACATGATGCAGGTTGTCGACATTTTTAGGGGGTGAGAGGGTGTGTTTTAGGCAGAAATGTTCGTTTTCTTTTTGAGTGCAGTCCCGTAATGTTTGAGTAATGGCACCGACTTGTGGCGTAACACTTTTAATGTGATGAATATTTTCACTGTCCGAAAATGGCAAAATTCTGAGAGCTAGCTTTGCGAAACATTAGTGATGTATAGGAAGTATGTCGTCTGTGAAAAATATTGTTATTATCATTACATTGATCGCTTAAGGCTGGTATAACATTTAGATATAAAACCTATGTATCAAATCAAATGAGATAATTTTGCAATGCAAATTTGTATTAATAGAATTAAATATTATTTTATGTCGCTCAGCATTAGTTTAATAGTTGTTTCCTTCATTTTTTTTTTTTTTTGTAAACATTACTGGGGGAACATATAATTGCGGGCCCACCCACTAAATTAAGGCACGAGCCGCCACTGGTGAAAATATTTATCACATCAAAAGTGTCACGCCTCAAGAGAGGCGGCACATCTCAAACATTACGAAACTATACTCAAAAAGAAAAACAACATTTATGACTAAAACCCTCTCTCCGGCTAAAAATTTCGACAATCTGCACCATGACTTTCTAAAAGCCTCTAACAAATTAAGGAATTAGAACTTAAAAATCTCACTTTTATAAATCAGCGTAAACAAATCTCCAATTTTAGGTACAAAGTACAGCAAATAGCTCTTTCTAGGCTACAATGGAACCTCTTTCTCAGTGCAAAAAGCTCAGCACACAACATGAAAGCTGTGAGAGAACTCTCACAGCTTCAGTGGCGGCGCTAGCTATGGGGCAAGGGTGGCAATTGCCCCCCTGTCGGGAACGTCTTGCCCCCCCATCGGGGAAAATTTCTAGCTTCGTCGGGAAAAAATTTCCGACGATCAAATTTTCCGACAGAAATCTGAGCGCCGAAAATGTTTCTGATTCCGACAGATCGGTAATTTTCTTCGAATAAAATCATTCAACGAAAAAAACTATTTTTTTTCTAAAACATTCTCAATATTCGACAAATTACACGATTTCAGACCAATTTCGAACACGAGAACCTTCGGGAAGCCGGTAGCAACAAGAGGTATCGGCGAGCTGCCGTCGCATCTCTTGGACGAACGTTAAGTTCTGCTGGAGAAAATTATTTTTGTTCAGGTTGAAAAGGGCAAATCTTATTTTTTTTCCTCTCACCAGCAGTCTACACCCGCAAATCGCCAACAGCATGGCAAAGGGACATTCATTGTCACTTTCTGAGAATCTGATAATCATCAACGACAAAATAGCTGCTTAATTGCCTCAACCTCATTTTCGATCAGCCGCAAGACACGTGTTTCTCCGAGGGCTTTTTTCACCCACCAACTGTCGAGGAGCGAGACTCGGGGATTAGACCCCTTTTTCCATCTTGGACGGCGAATGCCGCGGGCTCCCGCGCATTGCATAGCGAGCTAAAAGAAGCGAAGCACGCAGCCCACCCCAGTTCTAACTCGAAAACTATTCATTCACGGAGTTACTTCTTAGCAAGAAGAAAAAAATTGGAACAATTTTTGAACGAATTAAAATTTAACAGAATAGAACAAATGCAAATCACCTCCAGAAGTAACTGGGTAAGTGTGTTATAAACTTTTGGAATGCTTTTTTTAACAATAGGAGCAGGAGCAATTTGAATTTGATGTTTTCTTTTTTCTTTCTTTCATTTAAAAATGTGCACATTTAGATAGCAACGAGTTAATAATTAAATCTACACACTTTGTGTGTTTGGAGGTGAGGGAACAAAAAAGTGTTAATACTTTTATTTCGCTCCTATTTTTCTCTCTCAACAGAATAGTTTATAAGCTAATTCTTTTTATTTATTTTCGTTCAATTACAGCTTTCATTTGTTTTTCATTTCCTTTCTTTCGTGTCGTGTATCCTCTGAAATTCTCAATCCTCATTTTTAAGGATCCCCATTTTTAACCCCCGACGCAACAAGGAAGGGGGTTATAAAGTTGACGTGTCTGTGTGTTTGTCGATCTGTGTATCTGTCTGTGACACTCTAGAGCCTAATCGGATGGACCGATTTCAAAAAAAAAAAATCTTTGAAAGGAGAGTTGATCGAGATTGTTCTTAGCTAGGTCGCGTCTTCGAATGACATTAATTAACGAAGATATTGATTAAAAATCTTTAAAACGTTTTTCCCTATTTTTGAAGAGAAAAAATACTAGAAAAGCTAAAACAACGGTATCAAAAGAAAGAAAAAAAATGCGTCTCGATAGAATGTGTTTGGAACTTCCATGTTATATAGAATTCGAATATTAACTAACGTTTTTTAGCAAATGCGGCTTAGCCTTAAATTTATGATATTAGATATAGTATATTACGATTGCCGGTCGACGGGGAAAGAAAACTCAATGATTTAAAATGTTTTTCTGTCGCCATTTTCTATTTGTTAACAGTTAAAATACTTATCTCTTCTCTACTAATAATAAAGCTGAAGGTGGATCTGTCTGTCCTTCCTTCCTTCCTTCCTTCTGTCTGTCTGTCTGTCTGTCACGCGCGTAGGGCCAAAACCGCTCGGTCGATTTTCATGCCACTTGGCACAAAATTAGTTTGTAGCATGTAGTTTTGCACCTCGAAGCGATTTTTGGAAAATTCCATTTCGTTCTTTTTCTATTCGAATTCTTAGCGGAAATTCGATAAAATAGGGAAGAAATATTTCATACACATTTTCAAGTCTTATGTTATTCGAAAGCTTGAAATTTTCTGCATAAAATAAAGTTTTTTCGAAGTTTCTACGATCATCAGAAGAGCTGTAACAATTGTTTTTAGAATCCCGGAATTCAAGGCTTACCTTCAGTAAAGCAAGCCAAACGATTCTAAAATGGTTTTGCTCGAGAATAAAATTTGTTTGAAAAGAGACATGAAATGAATTATTTTATCAACGGAAATCAACTTTTCATGTTGTTACCATGGTTACGTGTTCATACCTATTTTTGTTTCGTTCTTTTTCCAGCGTTGCCAGGCGTAGTATTTTTGATACTACGGTAATATTTTCTCGGCCCAAATAAGGAGCGTAGTATTTTTCCGGCAACCCTGTTTCCAATATTCTAATGACTTAAAAGATTTGGCGGATTTTTTTTTTTTTTTTCATTTTAATAGATTTCGCATTTCAGCAACATTGATTTTGGCAACGTTTGGAAACAGTAGTATTTTGTAATATTTTTTTTAGAGGAGGCGTAGTATTTTTTTGTTTCAATTCTCTGGCAACCCTGTCTTTTTCCCGGTGAAAACGCTTTGGGACCTTACTTGGCGCGTTTTTGCGTGTCTCGCGGAAGTGAAAGCTTTGAGAGAAACTACGCAAAATAGCCAGGGTTACCACGCTTGGCGCGCCTATCGCCCATTTAGCGAGAAAAGGGTACCTAAAGTACATACTTTGGTAAGATTTCTGTTGGTTTCTGTGAGCAACAAATTGTTCTTATTTTCTCTTTTAGCCCTTTTTTGTGTATCTCCCCTTAGGGTTGCATTCGAATGTTCCAAGGGGGTGTTTTACCCCTTTTATGGAGTAAATCAGTGTTCATTTCAATGCAGACAAAAGTGATATGAATTGGCGCGACCACTTTGCAATATATCGCCAAGCTTTTAGTCGTCAAGTATTTGCTGCCAATTTGGCGACATATCGCCAAGTTAGCGAAAAAAATTGTTTTCTTTTTTTTTATTTGGACTCAATTTGGCGCTATTTGCCGATATTTTGCGAAAAATCCACTGAATGATGTTAAAATCGGCGATATTTAGGAGATTAATCATTGTAAAACTTTTTTTTTTGCATTGTTTCGTGGCAAACTAGGGATATAAATGTTTGAACTGTTATCTTGCTCACTCCAAGCACTATTTTAGCACTTAAGGCATCTTCTAAGAAATTTACACGTAAAATTAAGTAGCGTGTGGTCCATACCAGATTTTTATATCATACTTTGAAGGAATTATAGTTGAATTACTACTAAAATAGAGCATTTTTTCTGCTATATCAATTATTTTACAAATGAACTTTTAATTTTATACCACGGGCAAAGCCGTGCGGGTACCGCTAGTAATTGCATAAAGCAGTAAGAAACCGCCCCTAATTCAGGGCTAAATTGATTTTAGTACGAGGTTTTAAAAGAATACTCAATTTTCCCTCTTTATTCTGCTTTTGCGACTGGCAATTTTACTAGTAAGGATTATCTTTCCTTTTCCGTGTTTACCTTGTCCCCTCGAAAAAAATTAAATATATTGAAATTTAAAATGCTTTTGAGCAGTGTAGTTCATTTTGATCTGGGTTTTAAAATTTTTTAAACTTTGTACTTGTACTATTTAGTTTTAGTTTCATGGTAAGAACGATTACCTTTCAATCGAATGCATGACAAGGGGGGGGGGTAACCAAATTTTTGAATTATACCTGTGCCCCCCTGTCGGGCAAGCTTGCCCCCCTGTCGGACATTTCCTAGCGCCACCTCTGCACAGCTTCTCAGTTTTTAGAGCTGGGGGAGGGGGGAGACTACTTTATTGCTATTTTAAGGGAGTTAGAGGCCCCTCTTTGAACGGCCTTGGTCCTGGATATAAATGTAATTATGATTCGGCTAAACAAATGTAGAATCTAGAGCTTAAGAATACTTATCACTTCTCCAAGCATTTATAATGTAACACCCGGCAGGATGACCAAGTTCCTAGAGTTCATACAATACTTTTTAATATTTTAGCACAACACTGGGACAAATGAGATTAAAGTCAAAGTCAAACTAATAGGTACCAAGAAAATGGCAAACGCTCTGCATTGCCAAGTCAAAAACAAAGTCTTCACACAAAAATTTCGAGAAAATTTTCCAGTTCCCAAAGCGCTAGTTAATAATTAAAATATGCATGGATTGTATTAAATAGGTGAGGGTGGGGGTAATGTGAAACTGGCAATCTCTATGCCTGTCAGAAATAGGTGTTGAAAATGAAAAAAGAAACACACACAAAAAAGAAAGATCAAATGTTATAAAAATGAATCAAAAAAAAAAAAAAATGAGGACCGCGAAGTGAAAATAGAATAGTTTTCTCCCTAATACAGGGGCCAGACATTCTCTGCTCATGTACAGTAGAGATGAGCCGGGCTCGGCCCGAGCCCGAAAGCCCGAGTCCGAGCCGGACTCGGGCCCTTTAACTTCAAGCAGCTTTTGGGCTCGGGCTCGATCTCATATTAAGATAGTCAGTTTTTATACAAATACAACGTTCACGGAATATTGGGTACTTAAGAGCGTGAGAACAGTTTTTCTTAATGGCAGAATTGCTTTGTTCAGGAAGAGTTTCAGAGAAATGACGTCTATCACCTTATCTCCCACTCCCATACATCGTTTCTCAGCTTCCGCACATCGGAAAAAAATTAAAATAATAATAATAATAATAATTCAAAAAGATAGCACCCACTTATAATATATTTGCAATTGCTATTACGATATACCATATGGTAGAGCATCCCAAGTGGAAATTAAAAATATATATATTGATGTTTGATACCTTCGGGCCGGGTCGGGCTCAAAACAAGACAATATCACTCGGGCTCGGGCGGGCTCGAATTAAAAATTCTCGGGCTCGGGCCTTCAAAAGTGGGCCCGAACTCGTCTCTAATGTACAGTAACGAAACACTTTCCTCTCTTTCCCTCTCCACCGCTTTGGTTGGGGACAAAGGGAAATCTTGGGCACGAGGAGAAAATGCCCTCTCGGCAGAAACTACAAGGGGTGTAATCACTTACCGATCTTCTTAATCCAGCCATTGCGATTGGCTAAAAGCGAGGGTGCGCCTTGAGCCGCCGTGGGCCAAGGCGATTTGGCCCACGTTCGTTCTCAAAGCTCGGCGAAGCGATAAAATTGAAATTTGAAAGCTTTCTTTTGCTGTATTAGCGCTGTTCGGGGGGGGGGGGGCGCTGAAGGTTGAAAATACGTTTTGTGCTCTATGTGTTTTTTTTTTTTTTTTTTTTTTTTGAACTGAAATGCAAAATGATTTATTTTAACTATGTATTTTTTTTCTTACAATTTTCCTGGGTGGGCCAGGTCCACCCGGCCCATAGTGAGGAGCCGCCCCTGCTAGGGATGCACCGATTAATCAGCCATAATCGGCCACTTTGCCTATTATTTATAATCGGAAAATTTTTACCGATTAATTGACGGAAAATATATTTTTGAAATAGTTTTTTAAAGTATACTTTCACCAAGAAATTATTGTTAATAATTTTATCTACGGTAAAATTTAGTATTTTTCTGCAATTCTTTTTACAACGTGTAGCATGAAAGTGTATATAGAGTAAAAGCAAAACAATTATTTCATTAAGTTCGTACAAAACTGAATGGAATATGAAAAGGTGACCATGACAGCTGATATTAATTGGACATTATTAAGAATAATAAATTCCTGAACTTTTAAATTGGAATTCGAAAATGTAAGTATTTCATTTCATTTATACTTAGTCAAATTTTGCCGATCTTCCAACGGAAAAAATATGTTTCAAATAAAATTACTTTAAGTATGGTGTTGAACGAATGTATAAACGAGAAATGAAAATTTTCTGCAAATGTAAATAAACGAATGTGTAGCGAGTAAACGCAAAGCAAATACTTCAAAGAATGAAATGTAAAAAAAAAATAGTCATCACAGTTGATATAAATTTTTAAATATTTTGATTTCCCCATTTTGAAAAAAAAAAAAAAAAGATCCAAACGGACAATGTGGCAACATTTTTCATATGTTGATACTTTTCTCCTTAGCATAGAGCTTTCAGATAATCTCTAATTTTCACAAAGAACAAAAGTCTTGAATCAAATGGCTACAAATAATTGAAAAATAAATTTAAATTAAAAGTACTCCTAAGCTACCGCGAAGGCTCTCACTATTTTTTTCATGTCTAGCAAACAAGATATAAATGTGTTAATTATGTTACGCGTTAATGTTTTATTTAAGTTCAGGAATTTAACAAAGGGCCAAAACATAAATTCCTGACCTTTTAAATTGGAATGCGAAAACATGAATATTTCATTTCATTTATAATCAGACAAATTTTACCTCTAAACCGGTGGAAAAAACGTTTTAAATAAAATAACTAACTATAAATTTAACTAAATGAAATTAGTCAAGGATGCTTGAACAAGAAACTACGATAGATAAATTTATGAACAAGAAATAAATAATTTTCTGAAAACACAAGTACAACATGCCGTACGAAAGTGTATTGAGTACAAATAAAACAAATAATTCAAAGATTGAAATACAAAAAAAAAAATCTTCTCAGTTTGTATAAAAATGATTTAATAATTTAATATTCCTATTTTGAATAAAGAAACACATATACACAATATTGCAACATTTTTTCATGAGTTGATACTTTTCTCTTTAACATAATACTATAGATAACCTATAATTTTCAAACAATAAAGGTCTTGAATTGAATTGCAGCTTAAACTTGAAAAATAAATTTAAATTAAGAATAATCCTAAATTAAAGTGCTCTTTACTGTCTCCCCCCTCTTTTTTTTAGTTTCATTTCTAGTGTGTTAATGTAATTTTATTAACAATAATATGAAAATTGATTCAAGGAAAAATTTAGAAAATATTCTTGGAAAATCGGAAAAAAAAATCTCTCAGAAATAAATAACTATTTCTGAAATCTTAATCGTAAAAAAAAAAAAAAGAAAAAAAAAACAGTGATGGTAAAATTGGTAACATTAAAAATAATTATCCTGATCATTAATTGGCCGATCATCACCAGCGGATTAATCGGTAATTGGCCACTTCGCTTATCAGTTTTTCCCTACTGAAAATGAACTGCGAAAGCGAACTCGGTCCGAAAAATAGGCTCACATTGAGAATGGATCGCTCATAAAAGCGCTTCGTCCGAAATAGTGACTTATTTCCCAGGGGCGATCCTTCAGTTTGTTGGCAATCTTAGCTACAATAAGAGGATCTTGCTTCCAGCTCGATTATTGGCTTTTCCTGACGGAGGAGTCCAGAATAAGAGCAAAACTACAGTCTCAGGATGTCATGACCGAGCTGTGGGTGTAATTGCTCAGTTCTGCCTTAGCACTGGCTTCTGGGTGGTAACTCATTGCATATAAAATGTTCCTTTTGTAACAATTTTTATTCGTTCAGACAAAGAACACGTGACCTTGAAATGGAGACATAAAACCGCGTTTGCAGCCAAGGTTTCACGAGTTACTTGATTTGCTTATTATTATTTTTTTATTTTATAGCCTTTTTATCCATCGCTTGAAGCGGGAAAAGAGATTGAAACGCAACAAATTTATCTTGCGGTTAAGAATGATTTTTACACCCAGTATAAGATTAATTTGAAAAGATTTATTTGTGATATCCACTTGAGTATTTGTGTGTGCTTTGCTGAAGACAAAACTGAATAGAAAATAACTGGTGAGCAATTTTTCACTTTTGTTTTTTGATATGCCCCTTTACCTGAAAAGATATAGCTCAGCCCAAGCCTGCAATTTATGAGTTTAGTAGGGTGCAGTAATTCCCTCCCTCTACTTAGAGAATTTAATTTATTTTCATGTAACAAGTGGAATTTTGAAATCCCTTGCAAAAGCTTCAATTAATTTTCTTGTGTAAACTGTGAATTGACTAAAAACCGAGGATCTTACATTTTTGTCATCAGATTTCTGATTCTGCGTACCATTTCTGTTAAAGAATTCAATGCATTTTTTACGACTGATTATTTTGCATTTCAATGTGTTTGTGCTTGTCTGTGGATCAGGAGATGATCAAAAACTATACCGAAAGCTGGTATCAGCCAGTGATGTTTGCCTATTTTTCTGGATATTTTTATAGTCTGAATTGTCTACAATTGTTTTTCGTAAGTTACAATATGGAATTTTTCTGGGAGAAATTTAAGATCCCTATTTATCTGTGAATATTACAGCTAAAACTAAATTCATCTTACTAGGGTAAAAGTGTCCTTAAACTTGCCGTCTTTCTGACGAGAGAGATATTAGTTATGTTTTCAAATTCTCTTAATTCACAAAAAGGTTTATTTGAACATTTATGTATTTATGATTTTAAAATTGAGCTTGTGTGTAAAGAGTGGCAAAGTGTGTCTATCCCCCCTCCCCTATTTAATGAAGTGCCGATATTCAGCACTGCACCCAGCTCTCCCTAGTTTTAAAGTTCCTACGCCAGTGTATTTCGCAAAGAAATGAAATTTCTTTTTATTAAACTTACCCAAGGACTCTACATACATTCCAAATCCCCATTACCAGATCACAGACTTACTGAAAGCTAAGTAAGGCCCCTTGTTAAAGAGGTCCTTCCCCACCCCTTGGTGACATTACAAAATGAAAAACTTCTCAGCACATCTTCATGTGTTTCGCCAAATGGCGAAGATTCAGTTCGGGAGATGGGCTCCCCCCCCCCCCGAAAGTAAACATAGAGGAAGAAAACCGGTAACCTATTCTATTCTATTCTAGAAGTCAATAAACTTCGACACACATGAGGACTGCGTACTATGCGCCTTGCCTCCACAGATAGTACAATACAGATTTAGGGGTCTAGTCTCTGCCCATACGTAAATTTACGTACGTTAATCATGCCGTCAACGTACGCACGCATCGTAACGAACTCTAATAACGTATGCTGATAACCGTACGTGCGGTAACTGCGTAGTCTCTGCCCAAATATTCCGAACGTACGTTAACATTCGGCGTGTTTACGAACGTACTGAAAAATATTAAGCCACGCCTTTATTCCGATCCAAATCAGCCAATCGAAAATTAGTGTTTCAATCGGCACGTATCGTAATCGTTGACTTGGCAATGCTCGGCAGACAACGCTTTTACTTTTGTTTTCCAATGTTTGCATACACACAGACCTTATACTATTACTTATGAGAAAAGACAATGGGTGTCACTAAAAAAATCATTGACAAATATTGGAATTTAGATAAATAACAGCGGGAGTGTATTTTGAATAGTCAAAACAATTGATTTCATGATTTATAAATTATTGTTGTTAACATATATACAGATTAAAGCGTATTGACTGTATGACATATCATATAGAATATTGCATCTATCACCATTTATCTATATCATCATTTAAAGCATGATGGTCATTTGACAACAGCCGAATTGAGTTTTATAAATCGGGTCTTCTTATTTTCAAAGGCAACAAAATTATGTAAAAACAGGAAGATATTGCAGCTTCACAAAAAAAGTAATACTGTTCCTGAATTTGCCGACTTGTCATTTCGAGCTTGCCGAATGAGGAAAACTCTCATGACCTCCCTTCGGGACTCCTGAATATGTATAACACTATAATATTTTTCAGAATCTAATTTAAAACATTTTTGTGCTGGATATGGAATTAAAAACAAGTACTACAAGCCCTAATTAACACAATTGCTAGGGCCTGATTATGGCACAGGCAATCTAGGCCTGGGACTGGGGCCTCATCTTCCTAAGGGGCCCCTAATTTTTTAAAAACTGATGCACAGCATTGAAGAATTATGTATTTTTAAGAAAAAAATAATGATTCATAAATTGAAAAATAAAAACAATCTCTTTTGATACTTAATTAGCACTTCTCTTATTTAGTTCATTTTATGGAAAGAAAAAAAGATTTCTTTCTTGGGAATTAAAAATTTCTTGGGAATTTAAATTAGCTTTAAAAATCTTGAGCTAAAATGAATATAAAAAACAGTATCAGGGCTAGACATAATGCATACAGTGCAACTACATAGGGCCTTGCAGAGCTCTATACAATGATCCCCAAAAATCACCCCCCTCAGGGGTGCCCACAGGGAGGATTATGGCGCAAGTTGCGCCAACAAAATTTTAGGGGGGGATTTTTTAAAACTGATTTATTTATTTAAATTATTTATTAATTTAGTTTTTTTATTTAAATTATTATTTTTTTTTCGTGTGTGTGTGGGTGTGCTTGGAATGTGTGGATGAGAAAAAAAGCGATTATATTCTGCGCATAATTACTACTTTTAAAAAGTTAATACATGAAAAACTAATAGTTATAATTTAAAAAATAAATAAATAATATCAGAAAAAAGAAATAAAAAAGAGGAAAAAAAAATAAAAAGCACAAGAGGGTTGTGAAATTTTTTTTTTTTTGGGGGGGGGGGATTCGCGCCATTGAGCTTGGGGGGGGGGTAAATACTTTCTTCATTATTTTGCAAACAAAACATTTTTAATGCTTTTCGTCCATTTATAGAGTATTATTTAATTATCCCCCCTTTGTATCGCAGTGGCGATACAAGGGGGGGGGGATAATTAAGGGCGGGGATACAAGAGGGCCCCCTGGCCCCCTTGTATCGCCACTGCGAAAAAGATTTTTTTTTGGTGACTTGAAAAGGCAGAGCACAGAAGGGGGCCTCTAAAGTATTGTCGGCCTTGGGCCTAAATTTTTAATTGACAGTGTCATTTATTTATTTATTTTGTGAGAAAATCTTTCCTCGAAATATTGTCGTTACATATCAAATTAAAGCGCACATAATTGTTATTAAAATGAGTTAATATGCAACTCTGTACCTCTCATAGAACTTGAGTTATAATATTTTACAACATTGCCAGCAAGAAAAAAAAAATGTTTTTTAACGAATTTCAGAAATTAATTACTGATTAATTATGAATAATAGATTTTTCAATATAAAAAAATAGACGTGAGGCCGCCCTGGACTTTTGAACCTGCCCCCCCCCCCTTGAGGTGTTGAATTTCAGAGTTGTAAAAAAAAAAAAAACTTTATTTACTTGACATAAAATGTATTTTCAAGGTAAACCGTGCAAAGCCCGGCCACACAGCGTTATTAACAAAGAACAGTATTTAATTCAATTGATAGATGTAATTCTCGCGGCCGATCCACCCTGCTGTCTAAAAAAAAATGTCTTCATTTTACATGAAAAAAGTGCCGCCCCCCCCCCCAATCATGCCGCCCTGGGCTATAGCCCATTAAAACCCATACGTAAAGCCCCCTAAGACCATACGTAAATACAGCACTGTTCAAGGGTAGGATTCCCGAAAGTTACATGAAAATCTGAAACGGCCAGGTCGAGATTTCTTTCGTTTTTTGGTTGATTTAATATGGTTGAATAAAAGGAATCTGTGTGAAAAAAATAAACAGCAGTTTTCGTAAGGCGCGAACAAGATTTGCTACTACTCTCATGGACGCAAAGCATTAAAAATGATGTTTTGTTTGCAAAATAATGAAGAAAGTACTTACCCGCAAGTAAGCTGGTAGTCTTCCGGCGGGAAAACTATCTTTAATATCTTCCGTGAGGTCAATCAATCGCTAAATTTTTTGTTAATCTGAAAAGTTTAACAAATCTGCGATCTGAAAGCTCGAAAGCATTGAATTGGTCTTTAAACACCATTTCTTTCTATCGTTTCCAATCTTTCAACGTCTTCTAGTTGCTAATCCAACGCAGCAAACGCGGCGTCCATCTTGTTTTTAAGTATGCAAAAGGGTTTTCCGCCAGTAAGAAGACGGCGTAAATTTTCCGTATGTTTGCATTTTAGAGTACGTATTTTGCGTGCGGAAAAAAAAGGGCAGAGACTAGCGGGTCTCGCCACATACGTTAAAACGACGTCACGGGCTGGTTTTGAATGCGGAGAATTTTTCCGTATTGGGCAGAGACTAGACCCCTTAGGCCCGAACTCCACATGAGCAGAAAACCGAAAGCGTACACAGAAACGGAATTTCTGTTTCAGTTGAGTTTCCTCCGAACAGGTAGTTTTTAGAGCAGAAAAGCAGCGCGGAATCGATGGCGGTATTCCAGAGCGCCATCTGCAGGTGGATTCTATGCATTCAGCATTTTCTTGTGCTTTCAGCAGGAAAAATGGACGGTCAAGACGAAGTTATTGCCATGGTCGGATTACACTTGATTAATTTTACAGTTGCATTATCAGAATTAAAAAGAAAAAAAAAAACGAAAGCAGTCTTTTGGATGAGGACGATTCTGCGCCTACACACACACATTTTTATCGCAGTTAGTCTTTACGAAGTGCATCATTTGATTCCTAGATGTCAGTTTTTTTTAAAAATAATATCTGCTTCAAATTTCAAAACCATTTACCTCAAATACCTTTTAAAACGAAAAAACTTTAAAATAAGATTTCAACGAAATTTTTTTTTATCTATAAACTTTTTTCTGATTTTTTGCAAGTTAGATTTTTTCGATTGACTTTTTTGAACTTCTCTTAATGCTAAAACTATAAAAAAATGTCGGTCTGATATTTTTTTGCAAAACTATATTGAAAATATCGTTAAAGGTGATTAAAATTCATTATATTTTTACCAAAAAATGTAAGGGGCTGAAAAGAAAAACATATCGAAAGGTATTACATTTATGCAATAGATGGCGCCATTTCTTCCAACGAGATCATATTCCTAACCAATTAGGCCAAATTTTGCACCAATCGTGGTCCATAATACGATGTCTTTAAAACAACATTTTATAGTCTCTTCTGTTTTTTGTCGTACAAACAAGGATAATTTTGAACTTCTTTAAAAACTTCGAGATTGTACTTCGTAGACATGCTTTCAACAACACATACGGGGGCCGCCATTGCTAAAAGCTTCACATTTAAAGACGAGCTCCTATTGGCTGTTCCAAAGCGGAATCCGCTAGTAGCGGCAGAAAAGTTGAAATTTTTCTACTTCCGAGTCTGCCGCGATTCTGCCCAGCGGAAAGGGGAAAAACTTGTTTTTTCAGTTTCTGCTTTCTGTTTCCGTCGATTTTCCGCTTATGTGGAGTTCGGGCTTTATAGTCTCTGCCCAATACGGAAAAATTCTCCGCATTCAAAACCAGCCCGTGACGTCGTTTTAACGTATGTGGCGAGACCCGCTAGTCTCTGCCCTTTTTTTTCCGCACGCAAAATACGTACTCTAAAATGCAAACATACGGAAAATTTACGCCGTCTTCTTACTGGCGGAAAACCCTTTTGCATACTTAAAAACAAGATGGACGCCGCGTTTGCTGCGTTGGATTAGCAACTAGAAGACGTTGAAAGATTGGAAACGATAGAAAGAAATGGTGTTTAAAGACCAATTCAATGCTTTCGAGCTTTCAGATCGCAGATTGGTTAAACTTTTCAGGTTAACAAAAAATTTAGCGATTGACCTCACGGAAGATATTAAAGATAGTTTTCCCGCGGGAAAACTACCAGCTCACTTGCGGGTAAGTACTTTCTTCATCATTTTGCAAACAAAACATCATTTTTAATGCTTTGCGTCCATTTATAGAGTAGTAGCAAACCTTGTTCGCGCCTTACGAAAGTTGCTGTTTATTTTTTTCGCACAGATTCCTTTTATTCAACCATATTTAATCAACTAAAATAACGAAAGAAATCTCGACCTGGCCGTTTCGGATTTTCATGTAACTTTCGGGAATCCTACCCTTGAACAGTGCCGTATTTACGTATGGGCTTAATGGGCTATAGCCCAGGGCGGCACGATTGGGGGGGAGGGGGCGGTACTTTTTTCATGCAAAATGAAGACTTTTTTTTCTTTTTGATAGCAGGGCGGATCGGCCGCGAGAATTACATCCATTAATTGAATTAAATACTGTTCTTTGTTAATAACGCTGTGTGGCCGGGCTTTGCACGGTTTACCTTGAAAATACATTTTGTGTCAAGTAAATAAAAAAGTTTTTTTTTTTTTTTTGCAACTCTGAAATTCAACACCTCAAGGGGGGGGGGCAGTTTCAAAAGTCCAGGGCGGCCTCACGTCTATTTTTTATATTAAAAAATCTATTATTCATAATTAATCAGTAATTAATTTCCGAAATTCGTTAAAAACATTTTTTTTCTTGCTGGCAGTGTTGTAAAATATTATAACTCTCAAGTTCTATGAGAGGTACAGAGTTGCATATTAGCTCATTTTAATAACAATTATATGCGCTTTAATTTGATATGTAACGACAATATTTCGAGGAAAGATTTTCTCACAAAAAAAATATATATATAAATAAATAAATAAATGACACTGTCAATTAAAAATTTAGGCCCAAGGCCGACAATACTTTAGAGGCCCCCTTTTGTGCTCTGTCTTTTCAAGTCACCAAAAAAAATCTTTTTCGCAGTGGCGATACAAGGGGACCAACCCCCTGGCCCCCTTGTATGGCCACTGCGATACAAGGGGGGGGGGATAATTAAATAATTCTCTATAAATGGACGTAAAGCATTAAAAATGATGTTTTGTTTGCAAAATAATGAAGAAAGTATTTACCCATCCCCCCCCCCCAAGCTCAATGGCGCGAATTCCCCCCCCCCCCAAAAAAAAAAAAATTTCACAACCCTCTTGTGCTTTTTATTTTTTTTCCTCTTTTTTATTTCTTTTTTCTAATATTATTTATTTATTTTTTAAATTATAACTATTATTTTTTCATGTATTAACTTTTTAAAAGTACTAATTATGCGCAGAATATAATCGCTTTTCTTCTCTTTTCTCACATTCCAATCACACCCACACACACACACACGAAAAAAAAATAATTTAAATTAAAAAACTAAATTAATAAATAATTCAAATAAATAAATAAGTTTTAAAAAATCCCCCCCCCTAAAATTTTGTTGGCGCAACTTGCGCCATAATCCTCCCTGTGGGCACCCCTGGGGGGGGGGGCGATTTTTGGGGATCATTGTATGGAGCTCTGCAAGGCCCTATGCAGTTGCACTGTATGCATTATGTCTAGAACTGATACTGTTTTTTTATATCCATTTTAGCTCAAGAGTTTTAAAGCTAATTCTCAAGAAAGAAATCTTTTTTACTTAACATAAAATGGAACTAAATAAGAGAAGTGCTAATTAAGTATCAAAAGAGATTGTTTTTATTTTTCAATTTATGAATCATTATTTTTTTCTTAAAAATACATAATTCTTCAATGCTGTGCATCAGTTTTTAAAAAATTAGGGGCCCCTTAGGAAGATGAGGCCCCAGACCCAGGCCGAGATGGCCTGTGCCATAATCAGGCCCTGGCAATTGTGTTAATTAGGGCCTGTAGTACTTGTTTTTAATTCCATATCCAGCACAAAAATATTTTAAATTAAATTTTGAAAAATATTATAGTGTTATACATATTCAGGAACCCCGAAGGGAGGTCATGAGAGTTTTCCTCATTCGGCAAGCTCGAAATGACAAGTCGGCAAATTCAGGAACAGTATTACTTTTTTTGTGAAGCTGCAATATCTTCCTGTTTTTACATAATTTTTAACCGACTTCAAAAAAGGAGGAGGTTCTCAATTCAAAGCGTATACTTTTTTTTTTGTTTGTTCGCACATAACATCTGATCTACTGAACCGATTTGAACGATTTTTTTTTAATCGATAGAAGATGGTGTAACTTAGGTACCATGTACTCATATGACGATATTTGTTCACTAGAAAAAAAGTTATGATCGAAAAACTAACATTTCATGGTCATTTAAAACAATATGGGTTATTGTAAATCCGTAACTCAATGAGCGACCCGATGGTCAAGTGGTTTTGCGCGTCAGGTTGTAGTTCCTGATGGAATGAGATCGAGTCCAGGTCTGCAAAGGATTTTTTTGAACATCTGCATGTTTTTTCTTTTTGAATGATTTAATGATTGCAATGTCCTTATGCAGGTACATCCCCCCATGGGGATCTACCCCGTATTTTTTTATGGTACAAAATGACAGTTTTGGTCGGATCTTTGTCAAAATTGGCATTGGGGTCCTTCGATGCAGTAGAATTTTCTTATGGACGTTTGCGCCATTTTTGGGGGCTTTGAATCGATTGTGGCAATAAATGGTTTCTGATTTGCGGCACTTATATTATTTTTTCAAGAATTATATTCACAATCAATTATGTTAATTTTTGTACCTTTATAAAATTCTGTATTTTATACCTTGCATTTACGTCAAATTCAAGAAATCGAAAAACTAAAATTTCATGTTATTTAAAACAATATGTGCTATCGTAAATCCTTACTGCAATGAGCGACCCGATGGTCAAGTGGTTAAACGCATCGGGTTGAAGTTATTGATGGAATGAGATCGAGTACAGGTCTGCAAGGATTTTTTTGAACAGCTACATGGTTTTTTAACTATATTTTGATTTTTTTAAGTGCATTTACTTTAAAAGGAATGAAATAAAATATTTTTGGAAAAAAAAATAGAACCGACTTCGGTTGGAAATTGCTCTAAAAAGTAAAAAATAATTTTTTTCTTTGAACACCATCGAAACTACTTTTAAACATAAGTTTTGAAGTCGGCGCAAAAACAATGTATAGATCCATACGCAACTACAATTCAACTATAAATATAAATTTTAATGGATTCATTTCATTGATTACCACACATTCGTGTAATGGTACAAATATTCTGCTTTTAATTTTCAATGGTTTCTCTGAAAAAATGTTGGCAACATATGGTTAAATATCGTTTTACCTATCGTTTTTGCGCCGACTTCAAAACGTATGTTTAAAAATAGTTTCGATGGTGTTCAAAGAAAAAAATTATTTTTTACTTTTTAGAGCAATTTCCAACCGAAGTCGGTTCTATTTTTTTTTCCCAAAAATATTTTATGTTGCCTTTGAAAATAAGAAGACCCGATTTATAAAACTCAATTCGGCTGTTGTCAAATGACCATCATGCTTTAAATTGTGATAGATGCAATATTCTATGATATGTCATACAGTCAATACGCTTTAATCTGTATATATGTTAACAACAATAATGTATAAATCATGAAATCAATTATTTTGACTATTCAAAATACACTTCCGCTGTTATTTATCTAAATTCCAATATTTGTCAATGATTTTTTTAGTGACACCAATTGTCTTTTCTCATTAGTAATTAGTAAAAGGTCTGTGTGTATAGAAACAATGGAAAACCAAAGTAAAAGCGTTGTCTGCCGAGCATTGCCAAGTCAACGATTACGATATGCGCCGATTGTAACGCTAATTTTCAATTGGCTGATTTGGATCGGAATAAAGGCGTGGCGTAATATTTTTCAGTACGTTCGTTAACACGCCGAATGTTAACGTACGTTCGGAATATTTGGGCAGAGACTACGCAGTTACCGCACGTGCGGTTATCAGCATACGTTATTAGTGTTCGTTACGATGCGTGCGTACGTTGATGGCATGATTAACGCACGTAAATTTACGTATGGGCAGAGACTAGACCCCTTTATTAAAGGAAAGAATTTACAGCACAGAGAAGGAAGTTACACCCAGGGCAAAGACGGGAATCGAACCCGCGCCTCTTGAGATTACAAACTGACGGGCAGACCCACTGCGCCGTCGAGGCCCCAAAAACCGGTTCTAATTTTTTCTTAGTTGTAATACGAAAGCTCTTTTTTTTTTTTTTTTTCATTTCTTTCTTTTTTGTAAATAAATATAGTTATGCCTATTTAATTCAATATTATGAAATCAATGAGTATAAGAGTAATGCTGGAATAACTTTTTTAAGTAATTTATAATTCATTATTATTAACAATCAGCTATTTCCGCTAAGCGTAAATAAGAAAAAAAAAAGCCATTAAGTAAAGTTAATGTTGTAGAAATTCGATTAGGTAAAATCAGCTTAAATAAATTACAAATTAAAATGTTTCATACATGTGGTTACAAGTCCACAAGGAAACCCTTTATCAACTCATAAAACGGGCCGTCATATGTGTAGTTTTAGAGGGGGGAGTAGTTTCAAGGTTCATATTTATTATTTTTTTTTCTTTCCAACGTCCTTCCTAAGAGGATTGTACAAATCTGTTCTCTTCATTATAAAATAATGTGTACTTCTAGGAAACTTTAATACTTGTGATGGGGATTTATACCAGAGGTGTATTTATTATACCAGCGGCTGTTTGACATTTTTTGCAATAATAATAAATGGATCTAAGAAGCATTATAGTTCTCATTATAATTTAAAGCGGATCCATACTTTCATTGGAAGACAATCCTGAAAGTAATTTAATAACAGAATAAAGTTATATTAAGAAGTTTAAGTGAATAAATTTTTAACAACAGTCATTCATAACTGACTTTTTTTTGTAACGCTCTTATATTCATGCACACAGGGCCATGCTTAGGGGGTGGCAAACTGTGCAACCGTACAGGGCCGCTAAAATATTTTGAAATTTTGGGGCCGCTAAAATATTACAAGAGAAAAAATATTTTTGTGAGCACGTGGAGAAAAAAACGTTGAAAAAAAAACTTTTTCCTTCAAACTATTATTTTAAACTTTCAAAATATCTAAAATGCAAACCGCTTTTGGCGGTGCGGCCAATTCTTCAATTAGTTTCTCGGCTAGAGGCAAACTTGTGTTTTGGAATAATTCAGCAAATATTAGACCTTATTTTCTACTTCTACTCAGCAATGGGACATTCTAAAGCAGCATGTTAAACTGTTGCTACTGATTTATGACAAATTAGTTGAGATAACGGAAATTGCAACGGGGTCAAAATGGAAAACTAAGTTTCAAATTTCTCACTTCTTTATGTATATTGCTTGCTCAAATTTCGTTAGGAAAGCAAAACAAAATTCTACTATAAACTTAAATACTGCTGTTCAGTTAATAGAGAAACGCTTTTTTTAGAAAAGTTGAAAAACACTGACTTAGAAATTATCAAGAGCGGATCTAAAAATTTCTCAAGGGAGGGGCGAAGTTTTTTTTTTTTTATATTAATTACTCTTTACTACATACCGTGGTTTAGATCTGTTACTTACGAAATTTCAGTCTTTTAATTCCGAAACATTTCCGGAGTTAAACCCATGAATCATAGCCTCTCTTAATATCATCGAAGTCATCTAAAATTACCTTTTTTGTTTTTTCCCTTCTAAACTTCAATTCCGAAAAATTGTGGGGAGAGAATTCTCCGGGTTGTGTCCTGTAATTTCTGTCCTCCCTGACTTGAATCCTCTCTTCCCCTAATATCATCAAAGTCATCTAAAATTACGTTTTTTTTTTTTTTTTTAATTTTTTAACGCTTTTTTTAAAATCTATACCGAAAAATTGTGGTGAGAGAACTTTCGGGTTTGTGTCCCCCAACTTCTTCCCTCCTGGCATCATCAGAGAGCGCCTAAAAATTGCGGGTTTTTTTTTTTGAATTACAATGTTAAAAATGTTTCGGGGAAGAGTACAGAACAATATTTCTGTCCCAAATGTCATCAAAGACGAACTGCAATTGCCCCCCCCCCCTTTTTTGTATTTAATTTCGAAACATTTCCGGATAGAGGAGCGCTCACCCCAACGAAAACATAGTCGAAGATTGCTCAAATTTCCATATTTTAAGATTAAATATCGTCCTGGCGTACGGCCCCTCAAGGAAGGGATCGTCATTCCTTTGTATCCGTCTTAAAATTCTGAAATTGCAGCGAAAGATTTAGCTCTCTGAGATGAATACCAATGAAATTTCTTCTCCTGTTAACACTCTTCGTAGAAAGAGTGTTAGCGAACAATTTTCTTACGAGTCAATCTTTTATGTACACCTAGGAGCGTTTTCAAAAAAAAAAAAAAGACTTCAACAAGAAATTTGGATTTCTTTGCAATACTTCAGCATTAAAAACTTTGGAAAATCATGATTTAATAACTAATCACAATAACTTGGCGTTATAATTAGACGATTTCCAATTGTTAAAAAAAATTATGGAATTAAAAATATAAATAAAATTACCGATTTATATACAGAGTTAAAAGTTTTTATAAATTTCATTCCAGAGAAACTTTAATTTCAACCACTTAAATATTTGTTTGAAAACAGTTTCTAAAATGTTTTACTAAATTTTGTTATTGATTTACGAATTTTCTAACTATTTCAGCTCAAGGCCGTATCCAGAAAAAAATTTCGGGAGGGGCCCAGTTTCGCACATTGTCCAAACACACATACATTTTTGTGTGTGTTATGAGTCTAATTTCTAGCTGACACCCCCCCCCCCGCCGCGATGTTTGATGTGTATGTGTGTGTGGGTTTTGTTTTTTTTTCTCTCATTTCTTTATTCTTATTATTTTCTAGAACTGACCTTTATAAGGGGTAGGGGTATCAAGAGAGATATGCAATGAGAACTTTTTTAAGTGGGGTAGAATATCCGTAATTTTAGGGGGTCCGGGGGGTTTTCCCTCTGGTAAATTTTTGAAAAAATGTTTTAAAATTCTGCATTTTGAGGCCTTATATGGGGCGATTGGGACTTCAAAAACATGTTGGAAAATTAGGCAAACAACAATCTCATAAATTTTCTGCATTCTTTTGCAAACTAAAATTAATCAAAGCATAAAAAATGTTTAGTTTAACAAACGATTAATATTAAGTGACGGAGAGGAAGGACAAAGGAGGAGAAAAGATTAACATATTATCACTGGCTTACATCGGTTTTCACTATAGTTACATAGTAGTTTTTGATCAGTTCCCCAACTCACCGACAGAAACAGCACTTAGTAACATAAAATAACCAATACAGTCGACGCTCGTTATAACGACCACACGTTATAAAGACCATCCCAATATAACGACCGGTGAGAAAACCCCCAACTGTATCCCAATACACTCTATGTTCTACCTCTTATAGCGACCACTCGTTATAAAGACCGTTTTCTGTAGGACGGAGACGGTCGTTATATCGAGCGTCGACTGTAGTATAAAGCACATAAAATTCTTTAAAATTAAAGTGTAGAGATTTAAAAAATAATTAACGACAGTAACATTCTGGCCATTTAGTTAATTCATAGTTTCATTACTTGATAAGAAATAGGATTGAAGCACTTTTAAAGGAGTTTCAAAAAGGTATTTAATGATTTTCAAAGATTCTAGAACAGTTAAAATTCTTTAAAGCATTTCATTTGCACTTTTTCGTTTCTGACGTTTTAAAAGTTGATTGGACAGTTTTACGAAATTGTTAAAACTTTGAGACACATCTTTTAAAGAATAAAAATTGATATTAAAAAATACTTATAACGACAATTTCTTTTTCAATCACTAGTACTGCAGAAAACGAAAAAGAATACAGGAAGGGTAATATTTTTAGGAGCTTAACATATTAATAAAGGGCTTAACATATTAATAAAGGAATCAATTACAAAGTAACTTCTAAAATACTGAATTAGGTATTTAATGAATAGTCAGAAATGAAACATGTGAGTCACAGAAAATTATTTTTGAAAATATGCTACAAAAAATGCTGGAATGTGATTTTTGCATTACGCAGAATATTTTTTTAATCAAGGAGCTGAGTTTCGCACAACTTGATGCCCCCCCCCCCCACCCATTTGTGTTAGAAACTTTAAAATTCAAGGTTTACATTTAACAAAGTTTTCAAGGTTTTTAAGCATTTGTAAATGGAATTTTTTTAAGTAACTTTTGTCTAAGATTGGTGAGCGTCCAACAAAGCCGAGGGTCTGTGAACGTATCTGTTTTTGTTTGGTCTTGTTAATTGAAGACATATTTAGCTATTAAAATCCCTCGAGGGTTACAAATGCTTATAAATGGGGACCAACAAAGTACCCTCTTATTTGAATCAGGGCGGCGAGAAGCAATCTCAGCCTAATCGGAAACTAGGGGCCCGGCGATTAGGGGGTAAAAATCTGAGTGGTGTAAGTCTTGTAAGTTTTATGGGGAGGGGGGGCGCTGATCAAACTGACAAGTAGCTTGCCTTGAGCCTGAATTGATTTAGGAAAGGGAGCTGGAAGTATTAATGAGAGTTGTTTTCAAGTATGTTTTGCAACTAATGAAAATTTGAATTGTCATTTTTTCTTTTGTACTCGTTCAATAGTTAAAAGGAAAAAAAAAAAAACTTTTTTTGCCATTTGAAATTTGAAAAAAAAAAAAAAAAAGCTTTTTTTTCTGTTTTACATTTTAAAACATTTCGGGTTTCGGGGGGGGCTCGGGCCCGTCGGGCCCCCCCTCTGGATACGGCCTTGTTTCAGCTACAGTTGTCTCTGCAGAACCTTCATTCTCAAAGCTTAAATAAATTAAAAAAACGTATTTAAGATCTATTATGACTAATGCTCATAGCACTAATATCGATTGAAAATGATTTTTGAATTTCTTTAGATTTTTCAAACTTAATTGATGAATTTGCTGCTCCAAAAGCTAGAAAAATTATTTCTCACTAAATCGCTTATTTTATTTTATTTATTAATCTCTAGATTTTTCTTTTTTCTAAATAAATGTTTGTTTTTTGGTAAATTTTGGTTGTGTCTGTCTTTTCTTTTTTTATTTTTATTTTTAATTCACATAATATAGCAATTTTATAGTAAAATGTCAAAATACTTCCGGATTTTCATGTGTTGGGATTGGTGCGTGTTGCGGTGTGTAAAATGTATTATGTTTTATGAGAGAGGGGAAAAAAATAAATGTTTATTTCTCGACTATTAAAACAAATTTCGCACAGGGCCGCTAAAACTTTAAGCACGCCCCTGCATGCACAAAATCTGTCTTAAAAGTTGACAGTATTAATGTCTAGCGCCCTCTTTTAGGGCATGTATGACCCGTAAAGTTGCAAGTGTAGGATCTAAATAATCTGAGTAAAATTGTTTAAATAATTTGATTTGTCAGAAATTTATGCACTAAAAGAAAAGCTCCTGTCTATGTGAGTACAAAAGTTAAATGCATTAATGAAAAAAAAAAAGAAAAGTGATGAAAGTTTTGCAATTTTTTTGCATATAGTTAAGCTAGTAGTACAAAATATTTATATATACCTTTAAGTGTGCGAATGTCAGGGTTTTCCACCAAAAATGTAATGCGAAAGGCAGTGTTGGGAAAAAACCTGGTTTTTTTGCATATAATTTCAGTCAGCATGGATTCTCTGAGGATTTGTACTTATGTTCACTCATGATAATAAAAAATAAATAAATAAATAAATAAAAAGCTGTGAAGAGGAAAAATATTTTTATTTCACACTTTTAGACACACAATTATTTTAAATTCATTGATGTATAACAATAATAGTTAGTTTAATGCATTTCATTATTTTTTAAGCATGGAAAATAAAATTAATTATAACAAGCAGGCATATTTGGAAACTTTTATAATAGAAAAGGTATATTCTTCATAAAGAGTATTTTTTAAAAAAAATGTTTTAATCAGTGAAAATTAATGAAAGTTTACTCTCTCTCTCTTTTTTGAAAATCAAACGAAAAAATACTAAAAATTAAATATCCATTATTAAACATGCCTTTTTTCAGGGAGCTAAATTACTTTTATTCTTTAAAAGTTTTCAACTAAGACATACAGAAAATAAAACTACCATAAGTTAAAAAAATAAAAACTCAAAAAAAAAAAACTGGTGAGGGACTAGAACCACGGACCTCGTTAATGCAACACCAGTGCTCTGTTCACTGAGCCAATATGCCTCAAGACCTCGACGGGCAAAGTTGGGTTGTATGCTTTCTATTAAGAATTGAATAGAACATAATAACCAGATCAGTGCTGTTTTTGATTGTCTTTTAATTATTGTGTTTGTGTTTATTTCTATTTGAAAAATGCAACTTTGATCGCTTTTTTTTTTTTTTTGAAACTATTTTAGAAATTCTACAAAAATTATTTTGAGTATTAGCACTCACAAAAAAAAAAAAAGGATTAAAATCAGGACGGATTTAAAGTCTTATTCAAACTTATTTCCCCATATATAATGATACAGTTTCCCACTTGAGCGACTAAAGCCTTCTAGGATTCACTGATTGTTATCCACATTTAAATATGAAAAATCCGAGTTACTTCAAATGTCTGCAATTTAAAGTTCTTTTGCAGTGTATTTATGACAGCGTACAGCGTGGCTTTTTTTTCTTCTCAGAACAAGGTGACGTACCGTAGTGTGCATTTTACGAATTACAGCATACAGCACGAACTGAAATTTTCATAAAATGTGCAATAAGCCGTTCATATCTGGACTAGTTTGCAAACATAATGACGCGATACAACGCAGCCATGTTGTTTATCTCGCGAGGCTTGGCTGATTTGGCGAAGTTTGAGCCGGCGCAATTGTATTGAAGCCACATGTGCTGCGAAGCTTATCATATTGTAATTTCGCCACCCCTTGCCTGGGCCCCATAGCTGTGGTACTTCTAGTAGCAAATCCAGACGGTACTTTGGGAGGGGCGAATGGTTAGTGCATTGATTACTAGGGGTACAAAAATTTTGAGGACCGTCACAAATGACTTTTTTATGTGCCTTGGTATATGAAATGACCTATGAAATATGGGGTGGGGTCCAAAAGACCTCACTCCATTTTTTTACTATAAGCATATTTTACCTCTCATTCAATTATTATTATTCATACTTTTTCCGCTATTCTAATCGAAAGAATTTTTTTTTTAATTCTAAAGAAGTGGAATGAAAGAATTACTTCTCGGAGCATTAGATATTTTGTTCATATGTTAGGTATTTGTTATGTGTTTCACATGCAAACGTTTCAGTATCAAATCCTACCCTTATGATAGACAAACGAAGGGAGGGGGACGACGACTTTTGGTGCAATGTTTTATTTATTTATTTATTTATTATTATTATTTTTTTTTTGTGGTGCATTGTATTTAATAATTCCAAGAGTTTTCTTTCCCATTTCTGAGGGAATATCGTGTTACACATGGTTTGATGGGCAAGCTGGATGTTCCCATGGCAACGATGTTGGCTGGCTGCCAGGGGCTTGCTAAGTGGATCGAAGAAACAATCCGATAAAAAAAGCAGAGCAAAGATGGTGTAAGGCTCTTTTTTTTTTTTTTAGAAGCCATTTCCTACAGAAATTCACGTGGTCAAAGTTGTCATTGGAAACATTGAATAAAAAGAAAAGGAAAAAAAAACTAGTCTACACGACAGTTCAAACTTACCAGGTATAATCGATACCGTTAATAAGCGACTTTGAAAAGCAGATTACACAACGTTCTTTAACATTATGTTTGCCGAAATATTTCGTGTTCTGAAATTTCATATTGATCGAATTGCATGATTAGTATAAACGCACCATTCCCCCTTCCGTTAAAGATCAAGATAGGAAAGATTTTCTGCTCGCTAATGGCGAGTAAAAGTAACTTTATTAATTGCCACTTCTTTTTTTCTAGTCACAACATTTTTTGAAAACAAACAAACAACAACAAAATAAATAAAAAATATAAAAAGTACAGGGTTCATGGCCATGAAAGAGAAAGAAATTCAAGCACTTTACAATGAAAATTAAAATTAAAATTTGCAAGTACTTTTCAAGAATCAAAAAATATTTTTCACGGTTCTACCACAGGTTCGTAATATAAACATCGCAAGCAGATGTCATTTCCCACAAACATATAAATAATAGGCAATTATATGAAAAGTATAAGGAAACAAAAGTCTGTTTACATACAACAAGATACATTTCGGCAAAAAATCTACAATATCGAAAGATCTCTAATCAAATCTCTCAAAAGCTCGATTATAAATAAGAGAAGATAAGGCTTAGTTTTGCTACCTTCACATCCAAAGCATATTTTCAAGAATCAAAAAGTTTAGATTTAAAAAAAAATCTCCATGATTGCCGGGTTTTGAGTGCTTTCAATTTTCACGAGAAAAAACCAAGATGCTTAAGCTTAATATCGTAGCCAAGGGGAAGCTTTCGGGTCTATCCCCCCCCCCTACAGAGCCCTTGATTTAAAGTATAATTCAATTGATACAAATAATTTATTAGTTAAGAGGCAACTTTTGAGACCCCAGGTATTTCAAAATTCGAAAATGAATTTTTTTTTTCATTCCAGCCTAATGCGCCAGTTTGTATAATACCCAAGCACTTATCATTATTGTAGCAAAGGGATGAGAATTTTCCATCTATTGATCCTCCAATAAATATATTAAGAACATCTTTTCAAGGAAGAAATTGCCAGTTGTTGCACTTATGTAAGACACATAAAACTGCTTATCTTAATATATAAAAATTACGTGTCCCTGTGTTTGTAGCCAATGGACTCCTCAGCTACTGAACCGATTTTAACCAAATTTTGCACGCAGTTTCAGTTTGGTCCAACTTAAATGATTGACCGCAATATATTTTTTATTGCAAATTATCTATTTAGCTACCAGCTTTTCTGTATTCTTGGCTTCTATAAGATAAAATCTGCTGCTGGGTTGTCAGTTGCTTCAGAAGCAAAAAGTAATAGTGGTAACGATCAAGGATGTCGAATTGGTTTCTGGCATATTCGTCCCGATTCTTTTAATTTAAATTGTGCGTGTAAGTATTATTAAATCAATATTCGGAAAAGTATTATTTGCTTACTTCTCCTTTACTTAATTCAATTTATTAAAGCAGTTTAGATACTTAAGGGGTTACAGTACCTCAAAAATGACCAAAAGACCAAAAAAAATTTTATTGCTTATTTCAAAAGTAAAAGTTATTTAAAACACTCAGAAAAAAACAGCATTGTTCTAGCTAAATTATTTAAAAAGTTATGAGTGACTTTAGGGCATACATGCTATGTGTTCTAATGGAAAAGCCAAACTTTAAAGTGCTTTTTCTCGGTGATCAGTTTTTAGTGTTTCTATGTTACTAGAAATGCTAAGGAATTTTTTCTATTAAACATATCACTTTAAAGCAATATTTTTTGCACTCAGGATAATATATTTAACAAAACTGTGCATGGAATAAGCGTTTTATAAATTACAAAAATTTTTAGGGTTTGTTAAACCTCGAAGAACAAAATTTTCTAAGATTTTTTTACATAAATGGTCACAAAATATTTTCTAATCAAAATATAAGAAAATGAATGCACAGATTTGTTGAGGTTTTCCTTGTGATCATTTCGCAAAAAGAAATTTTGAAATTAGTGCAGAAACAAAAAAGCCTTAGGGTTTTAAAAAAACTGAAATTTTCTTACATTTTTCAAATTTTCAAAAAAAGTTTTCAAAATTTTTGATGTTTGAAAATAAATTATTGATTTTTAAACAAGTGCAGAAACAAATATTTCAAAGAATTAACTTTTTCACTTAAATTAAAGAAATTTGTTAGAAAGGTACTGTAACCCCTTAACATATGCTATTTTGTATGTTTTAAAAATATTTTTCACTCATGTTTAGGTACAAATATTTGTTTAGGAAAATTATTTTAGTGAAAAATATCATACCTTTTCGAGCTTTGAGTTATAAAATATTCATATTGTTTAGTGATTTTTATGTCAGGTGTATTTAGACAAAGAAAGGCTCACTGCATTATGTGATCTTTTACCCATGTAATATTTAAATTTTTAGTGATTTAATTCAGAATTGTATTTGCTAAGCGTATCCATCTGCAGCAATAAATTTGCAAATTATCGTTCAACAATACATTTTGTATTTAGTATTAAAAAAACAAATTCTTAGGAGGGAAAATGTAGTTTTATGGTGCGAAGATTAAAATTATTTCTATACACACAATTTTTACCGTCACATTGCTTTGTAACATAAATATACACCTCATAGTTTGCGATTCAAAATTCGACTGTTTCGTAAATATCGTACCTTTTCGGGTTTTTAAGTTATGGGCGATTCTCTATAAACTAGTAATTTGCTGTCCGGGACCGAGTATTTTAAAAAATATAAAGTGTAATAAAGTAATTATCGCGCTTAATACAAGTAAAGCATTAATACTCTGTGGCCCAATCATATTTGGGGTGATAACAATTTAATTATTTTTTTTCTAGAAATTATCTAAGGACTAAAAACACAGTCCCCTGGCTGTCCCAATCGTATTGTCTAACACTTCAAGGTAATATTCCAAAAATCCTATCAACACTACATAAATTTGGCAATTAATATCTAAAAATAGAATAATGCAGCTATATTTTTTTCATGATATAAGGTTTAATTACGTATTTCTAAAACTTAAAATTGTCATGTAAATTCTGTCCGGAGATTTTTCAAGCAGTCCCCTGAGACAAATTCAAAGCTCCAATAGAAAAAATTTGTTACTCTTGCAAATGTTTTTTGACATGAAGTTTAAAGCAATCAGTGTGAATTTGCTGAAATTGCTGAGAACGATGTTGAAACGATACTTTGTTTAGTTAGAGAACCATATTTGTGATGAAAGTATGCATCAGGGTCGTTGCGAAAACAGTCCTCTGGGAAGTGATTTTATTAATGTCAATTAGTTTAATTATGAAACATATTAGATATTATGTCCACGATTTGTGCCTAAATTTATAGGTAGTCTCGTAACTAATTATGTTCCAATAGTTTTGCAGATATTACGCAACAAAGAGCAAAAACACAATCACCTGACACAGTCCCCTGCCTAGTTATACCAGGAGGGGGACTTACCTCCTGTCACATTTTTCAGAAAATCACAAGCTTCAATTGACCCTCTTTCAAACTAAAGTAATAGATTCATTTTCTGAGCAATAGTATTATAATTATACGAACATTTCAAAAAACCATGCCGGGACAGATATCGTGAGAAAAAATAACGAGTTTACAGAGAATCGCTCTTGTACAATATTCATTTTTTTTGTGATTTTGTATTTCAATTGTATTGTAATAAAAAAAGGTTTTACTGTAATTTGTGAACTTTTACCTGTGTAATATTAAAATTTAGAGTGATTTTGCTCAGAATTGTATTTTCTAAATGTACTTCTCTGCATTCATAAGTTTTCAAATTATTACTATTATAAAGTTTACAAATACCTTTGTGCTATAGATGTACAGAAAATAACAACGTTAGGAATGATTTTCCCTGCTCATTTGTGCATTCGTAACGTTGTTATTTTTTGTACATATATTACTATTATAGCTTATTTTTTATTTTTTTATCTTTTTGTCCTTAGTAAATACAAATTTATTCTTGGACGACAATTTGCACATTTATAACCGTAGGTAGTACGGTAGTTCGCTCAGTATATAAAATTTTTAACTAAATCATACCTTAGCCACAGCAACGCATGGCCGGGTCAGTTGGTTCTATATAGATATTCTAAACTTCCTGCAACATTTTTTTTTATCACCAAGAATTTGATCTTACATTAATGAAAAAAAAAAAAAAATCTGTGAATGTCTCTATTTTTACAAAATATCAGCAATAAACACGTGCAACCTAATTAGCGATAAGCTAAACTTTAGTTCTTGAAATTACTTCAGTGTTTTTCTCTTAGGGAGATGTTGAACAATACTTGCTAACTGAAATGTTGATAAATAGCAACATTCGCGCCGAAATTGTCCTTTAAAACTGGCTGGGTCAAAGAAAAAGGCTTTTTGTATTTGTTGTAGATATGCAACGGGGTGACATAAAGGGTTAAAAAACTACGAGATAAAACTTGTATACTTCAATGCATCTTAACTTGGCAGTGACGTCACTACGGGCGGAGCCAATAAGAGCTCACAAGCAGTCAGAGATCTCTTCTTATTCGCCATGTAGGCTGTGACGTTTTATCTAGCTCGTTTTTCATAGGCTAACGTCACGCTGACGTCACGATGTTTTTGCCAAGAAACGTTGCATTTTAGTATAGTGTTCATCAAATTAATTTTATCTTATGCCTGTATCACAAAAAACGATTTGGTTTCTGTTGTTCTGTAGAGTCAGATATGGCTCGAAAATGTTAGAACACTGACCTGAACTTGACTTCCGCTGTAGTCCGATTTCAAACGATTAGACTTTTGAACCACGCAGGCCACTCCATCTTTCCCCAGCTACTAGAAAAGTAACTTCAAGTGTTCCTTTTCTGAGCGGAGAGAATTTCGTTCCTTATAAATGTCTTTCAGCACCAAAAGATCGGGAAAACGGGCTTCCTGTTTGCTTGTTCAGCAAAGAAATCGCCGCTCGTGAGACAATCCTACTTCCGAAAGAAGTACATCATAGTTGCATCATGTGACATAGTTTTGTAATTTAATCATTGGGTAAATGCTAAAACAAATGTAACCGGGAAAAAACTGGGAAGTACGGGGAAGGGGAGGAAATTTTGCAGCTAAACCCCCATTTAGTAAAATGTAGAATACAATGTTCAATATACTAATTGGTAAGAAACTGCAGACACGTGTTTCAGATTAATAACAGGAAGGTGTCAATGCAAAAGAGGCGAGCTTATGGATGAAAGGACATCTAAATTTTACAGACCAAAACTTTTTACAGAACAGGAGAGAAAAAAAATACATTATGCAAATAACTTTTGGTCTAACGTCTTATCACTTTTTCTCATGACTTGAAATTTACAAACAAAATAATATTGATGACACTAGTAAAATTATAGATTTTTAAACCATCAACATTTTCTTCTGAATAATAAATTACAAGCGCTCGTATATAGTATAGCTGATTTCTTTCAAAGCATTCTTTCACTAGAGCAAGAAAAAGCTCAGTGATAGGGAAAGACAACCCTTCCACTTTTCAATTCCCAGGCTTTACATAGGAGTATTTGCATGAAAAAACCGGACAAAATTATTTGATGCATTTCTTGGTCATATAATGGATTGAAACATACTACTTGAACACAATAAGGTGTTTATTCGAAAAAAATAACAAAACAAAGCAAAAAAAAAAAAAAAACGAAAAACTTAAAAAAAGAAAAAATAAAGATTTCTCATCCGGAATATGATTGGGGCTTACTTGCGATCATCATGTTCAATGCGTCTTTGGAAAACGACTTTGCTTTTTTTTGTTGCCGGGGTCGGCTACAACTCAAATAGGGATCCGAACTTAGTAACAATCTATACAATATGTCTCTATTGCACTCTATTCTGGAGAACTTTCGAGAAAAATTTAATCGGTACTGCCGAAAATGCTTATTTCGAGCCTCAGCTGCATCTTCTGATAACTGTTCAATCGGCAATATTGCTTTGGCAATCACTTCAGCTCCGTGTATCAATACTTAATGTACAGTAGGAGTCATTGGATACCAATTATAAAGGTCTATGTAAAGTTTTGCAGTATCATGAGCAAAAGAGTCGAATTTTTCGGCATCAATGCTGAATCCACTGGAAATGACTTCTAAGATAATTTTAAACTTTTTAATTAGTTGCTCATCAACACCAGTGATTCGAGCAGAGCATTCAGGGTCTGAAAAAAAATCCAGCAGAGCCCCGAAGGGAGGTCCAGGGAGGTCACCGGGACCTCCCGAACATCTTCCTCATTCGGCAAATTCGAGCAACGATTCGGCACATTCAGGGATAGTATTGAAATATTATATATAGTGTGCGTGCGGCTGCAATCTTTCTTTTTTTTGTTATACATTTGTTATCTTTGAAAATGAGAAGATCCGATTAATAAAAACATATCTCATTCTTTTATTGACGTTATTTACCATAAACCAAACCGTTTCTTTTCTTGGCGCCTTTCGGTGAATTCCATAGTATGTACAGCATGACCCCAGACAAGACGGATAATATATAGTGAAAATGCTGCAATACATAAATGTTGCACTTTGAACGCAAATAACTCTAATATGTGCGGCGACTTCTTTTTTTTTTTTTGCTTTACCAGCAGATTTTCTCACTTCTCGTACTGAAAAATATTATCTGCTTAGCTTCATTTATTTAATTCCATTTCTTGACTTTCTTCACTACGAAAAGAATCGACAGTCGAACTAGTTCAATATTGTTTTTTGTTTTAATTATAGTACTGAAATACCTCTATCTGTTTTACTTAATTTATTGATTTTGCTTGCAATGAAGAGAGTTCGTAAACGATATGAAGTTGAGTGTTTAATTTGTGGAAGTACTTTTGATGAAGATTATAAACGAAAACATGAGGAACTTTGTCACAGTGGAAGACATAATCTTTGTGAAACTTGATGGAGCTACAAAAATACATTTGATGCTGCGAGAAAGAAAATAAAGACTGCTTCAAGCAGCGAATTATCGCCATTAACGGTTAGTTTTAAATTGATCTTTTATTTTTTCCTCTTTTAATTTGTTTCAATGCATTTTTTTTTTCCCTGATTTAAATCAATGGCCAATAGGACTCCCACACTTGAGAGCCTGTCGCAATACATGTTGGGAGCCCCTTGTTTTACGTGAACATTTTTTCATGTGCAGTTTAAATTCCTTTCCGGGCTCTTATGTCACAGTTGCGAAATGCGTGAATTGGTAAATCCGCCACCGACTTCAATTATTAGAAACAAATTAATTTCTTCGTTAAAGGCATGCCTTTGGAAAAAAATGTGTAAAAATTTTAGCCATAAATTAATTTTAATCTTTGTTCAAATTATTTTTCAGACTTGTACTTTTTTCTTAGAGTTTAATAAAATTAGTTTTCATCATTTTCAATAAATTATGCATGTAATATATGAAGAAATTGTGTTAAAAAAAAAAAATCCCGTTATAATTTCGTTGATTCGCTATTGAAAAATAAGTTACTAATAGTGTATTTTCTGTGTAATTGTGTGTGTGTAACTTAACCTTTTTCGGCTAGCATCTGATTCGCGTCAGTGGCGCAGCCATAAGTAACAAAAAATCAAAAATGAAAGATTCGTTTTGCATACATAATTTCGCTACCCTGTAAAAAATGAACTGTCGTTTTTACAGTATAATATTGGCAGCCGAGGTTCCAATTTAAAATTGTAAAATGCAGAATAATAAACTAAAACTAGCAATTGTACAGTTTCTTACTGTAAAGTTAGAAAATTTACTGTTTTTTGTCGTAAAATTTAACTGTATTATACTGTAAAAACAACATACATTTTTTGCAGAGCACTCGAATACCGTAATAAATCTCGAAGTTTAATCAATACCGTTATACATAATTTTATCATGATGAACAGCTATGACTATATATTTTGTATATATAAACTTAATTCTGTTGTTTCACAAACCTGTTAAATGACCAGCATGCTTTAATTTGTAAATACGCATCATATATGCAATATTTTATAATCTGTCTTGCAGTCAATATGTTTTAATCTGCAACCCCGTTGTTACTTATCAAAGTTCTTGTTTTTTTTTTCTTTTTTTAAGTAATACCCATCGTCTTTTCCCACAAAGTAATAGTATAAGGTTTCCGTACATACTCGTATTTTTTCATTCGGCACATTTTGAAATTCCATTCGGCAAATTGAGAATCTTTCCCCTCCCAAAAATGTAAGCTCGGGGCCCCCCTGAAAAAATCTTGATGTATTACCATCATTGGTATTTCCAAATCCAACTTTAGGAATGTCTACTAGGAGTCCCATTTCGTCTTTGAATGCACTTTGAATCTACTCTTTTGTTTCTTCTATTTTATTTCTATTCTAGAAGTTAATAAACTTCGACACACATGAGGACTGCGTACTATGCGCCTTGCCTCCACAGATGGTGCAATACAGATTTTATTGAAGGAAAGAATTTGCAGCACAGAGAGGGGTATTGCACCCAGGGCAATGGCGGGAATCGAACCCGCGCCTCTCGAGATTACAAACTGACGGGCAGACCCATTGCGCCATTGAGGCCCCTCTTTTGTTTCTTTTACAATTCTTTTCTCCTCAGCAGATCGCGCTTGCCACTTTTTAATTTTTATTTTGTAGGCCAAATGTAATAAAGTTTCAAAAAATCGGATCCTTGCATGAAGAATTGAAAGACCGAACTATAAGGTATCTTGATTAACGGTTGTTTTATTTAATTTGTTAAAATCTTTTGAAGTCTGTCCACAAATATAACATCTTATTGTAGACACAGTATCTATAGCAGCATTGCAAACTTTCCCGTCAACCATTGTTAGCACTACAGTATGCTTTATTTTGCCTGTTTCGTTAATGGTAGACAAATATGTTTCTGTAAGATGTGAGGCTTGGTTTTCTATGTATGCAATTTCCTCTTTGGTTACATCTTTTGACTCACTTACAAAGCGTATGCGTATAGGTCGACAGAACCTAACAGAAGAAGGGATTGGGTTTTGCCATAACACTTTTTTCTCTACCCCATCAATAATAACAACCGCTAATCTCAATGGAACAAGTGAGCTTTGAAATATATTTGAATCGCTTCGTTGCTGTTCTGAAATTTTTGTTTGTATAGAATCTGCTGAGATCCATCACATCCCCATTTAAACATAAGAACCATATTTTGTTTTTCCTCCTCTGAGCACCTTTCCACAACCTGCGCTATATACTTACTGCGCCACAACCTGCGCTATATACTGCGACTGTATAAGCGCAGTTGACTTATACAGTCGCAATGCAGTGTGGTCGAGCAGTGCTTGCAGTTCAATTCCACAGGAAGTTTCTGTCACGCGTATGGATTCTTCGCCAGGGTAACATTCTTTTCTGGCATCTTTTATTATGGAATAACAGGGGTAGATGCTTTTATTCGCATTGTATATGACTTCCCACTGTCTTTTCGTGAAGTTTCCTTCGACAAAAATTGCCAGAGCGTCTTGGGGTGTGTGTTTTTTAGTAATAGTTTGATTGCTTGCTGAAATGATATTTTCCCGAAGCTTTGTTGCCCTGGTTGGAGAAGAAACTATTTCTTTTATTATTTTCGATGCGTTACAGTTTCCCGTAGTACGTTGGCTGACTCTAGCTGCATACGTTAACTCCCTAACAGGCACCTGTTCTCGCAGTTCCTTAGTTTTTCGACGCTTACTACGGTCGCATAACTCTTTAAATTCCTTTTCCGGTCTCCCTGATGATTTGACAGGTGAATAGAATGGTAACTTAATTGAATATTTCAGCCATTGTTCATTACTTTTTAAAAAACGTTTCTCTTTATAACTGGATGATGTCCATTTACGTTTGAAGTCGAGTTTGAAATTCTTCAAGGCATGAGTAATAAGGCATTTTTTATTATCTGGGCATTTTGTCAATTCTATGAGCTTATCTTCTAATAGTAAAAACTTTTTGCACAATTTCTTGCCGTGAAATTCTTTCAAAATGTCAAATAAATGTCTTCTAGTGAAGGATTTCACAGTTTCAAAACAATCTGGAAGATAAACAGCGAAAACTACAAACTTGAAATAATTAAGCCTTTTTCACTCACTGACTTTAAAATAAAAAAAAAACGAAATGGCGGAATCAGGCGGAAGATATTTTTGCAGAATATAATAGTAGAAAGTTCATATTTTATGCCCATATAAGACAAGTAGCGCAACTCGACACAGAAAGTTAACAAAAACCTTACTATTTAAAAATTTTAAATACAAAAAACACCCTATTTTTGCTTCATTTCACATAGCAATAAAATGGCACATAATTAAGTAAATCTAAGCAGCAAGACGTTAAAATGTACTACATACCTCCCTTTTCCATCTTCAGAGGTTAATTTTCCTATTCCGCATTACATTAAATAAACAAAATTAAGATCCGAAGACTTTAATTTAAAAGCGTTGAAATTTAAGAAATGCAATATCAACGAAGACTAAGTTTGAACTCGCGTACACCAGTGAGGAATTAACAGGTGAAATTTTTAGAGTTGCCACGTGATAGAGTAGTTATCTGACTAGAAGTACAGTAGATTTAAAATAATGTTTGCGAAACGTTTTTTTTTTTTTTTTTGGGGGGGGGGGGTTGTCCGGTTTTATAGGCAGAATACTCCTGTGTGCGCTGTAGGGAGATCATTGAAGCGTGACGATACCTGGCCTGGCAATCAAACGGATGGCCAAATGTCCGAGTGGCGAAATGGGAGAGACACTTTATCCGTGTGGTCACACCTCCCTACTTTCCCCTGCTACAGATGCCACGATGCTCTACTGATGGCTAAAATAAAATATTGATACACAATGTGTCTCCACCAAAACGATAGTTTGTTTTCAGTCCTTTCCAGCTGATAATGTTTTTTCCATATCATTTCAAAAAAGGAATCTTGCTTTTTATCTTCTATACCAGTGGTTCTCAACGGGGGCGATACCGCCCCCCCGGTGGGCGGTGGGAAGATGTTGAGGGGCGGTGAACATATTTTGGGCGGCCGGGGGGCGTTGGACATTTTTTGGGTGGTAAGGGGGCGGTGGGTATATTTTGAAATGTGTTTGAAAAGAACATGTTTTGGGCATGGGGGGCAGGAAATCTTCTGCTTTTATATCGTCAAAGGATAGCTTTAACATTTATTTTTTTTGGGTTAATCCCCGAACCCTGATCTTTCTCCTAATGTCATGAAGGACAGCCTAAAATTTGCCGATATCATTTGAATTTCAAAAATTGTTTTTGAGGTGGGTGCTTTCTGCTAAAGCGTAACTATCTAAAATAGCCAAAAAATGTGTTTTATTGAAGTCCACTGGAAAATTTTCGATGAAGGGAGAGAATCTCGAACTACTCGCCTCTTCTCCAATCGTAACCAAACAGATCCTAAAGCGTTTTTACTAGGTCAGTTTCTAAAAATGTCTAGATGAGATCCACCTGACTTTACAGACTCTTTGTGCCGTTAAAGCATCCCCCTAGTAACACCAAAGATAACTAACAATCGCATTCCTCAGAGTTTCAGTTTGCGCTTTTTATACTTCATTTTCAGAAAACGCTGGAATTAGCTCTGACTCAGTAACATTGTTGAACTTAGCCTTGAATTAACTTCAATTTTGAAAAATCATTAAGAGAGACCTCTTTCTCCCTAGTTAACGTTGTCAAAATATGCCTAAAATCGCGTCAGTTTTCACCTGGGGCGGAATCTGAACCCATGAAACCGAAACCTAAGATTGAAGAAACTGAATTTTTAAGACTTCGTTTTCCAAACTAATTTCGGGGGATACCCTCAATATCTTACCGCCATCTTTACTCTGAAGTAGGTAAGGTATACTTATAACTCTTGTAATAGTAATAAATTACTCAAAAAGAATTTGTTTGAAAATTTCAGTTTTTTTTAATTAAAACTTGATTTATAATCTTTAAGGGGGGCAGGCAGGGTTGGAAAAAAACCGGGTTTTTTTTGAAAAAAACCAAAAAAACTGGTTTTTTGGTTTAAACCAGTTTCTTTTTGGTTTAAACCGGGTTTTTTTGGTTTTAATATAATTTTCGAAAAAAATATTTTTTTTTCAGAAAGTAATAAAAGTTTGGTGTAATTAATAAAATCAATCAATCTTCAACAGTCATAAAACCACATTTTTTGACTATTTAAAGAGATAAGAGCAAAACATTGTAATTTAATTACATCATTAAAATCAGCTTCAGAAAGGAACAAATAATATTTTTATCACTTGAAATTATTCATTCAGTGCTCGCACATACGTTATGGCTGTGCAAAGGCTTTAAAACTTGCTTTTTTGTTTAAAATATTGAATAACAAAAAATAATTTATAATGCAATAGATTTACATATTTTATTGTGATGTGAAGTTTGGTTTTGTGTTATTGTAAAACAATATTTTACATATATTTCAAATATTTATATGTAGGTTGGCTCATTTATATTTACTGTGGCTTTAAAAACATTTTGATTCAATTTAATCCAAGAGAAAGTTTTTCCCTAAACTGTATTTTAAAAAAATACATGTATTTCAATCAATTAAAAGCCCTAAATAAAAAAAAACTAGCTTTGAAGCTTTTTCCAACCCTAATTTGTTTCTAATTTTTGATTGAACGAATCCAAATGTTGAAAATATTCTTTCAGCACTTGCAGATGAGGCTTTTGCTGTAATCAGCTGCTCAATTTCGGTGAACACTTTATCGTTGGATTCATTTATTTGAGTTTGCTGACTTTTCCACCACTCATATGGAGTAACTTCTTGTATTATTACACTTGGATCAAAATAATGCTCCTCAAAAGGTGAGGATTTTGCACTGAATTTCACTACGAGTGAAAGCGTGGAGTTGCTTAGATGTTTCAATTTCGCAAAATTTAGTGCTTCTTTCTTCTCTTGTTCAGACGGTTCGTTCCGACTATATCTTGGGTCAAACATGTACGCCGAAAATTGGGCAGGTGTCAGAGCCAATTTATATCTACTTTCTGAAAACTCTTGGGCATCCTTACTTAATTTTTTCTCTCTGAATGTTTTTTAAGCTCTTTCCAAATCGAAACAGCATCAGCGATGGAACAATTATTGCTTTGAATTTTGAAATAAATATGCAATCCTTTATAAATATTAATTATTCATGTAAATTATGTGTTATGAAGAAAGTTTGCTTAAATCTGCTCTTTGGCAGTGTAATATATTACATAATGAGAAATGTTATATTGATTTGAAAAAACATAATTTTGCAAACTTTTAATAAATTTCAAAATATCTTTTTCTTAATTATTTTTGTCTACAACTTTGCATAAACTAAATTTTACATTTTTTAATATGTGCATAAAATAAATGAATTTGAAGAATTTTTTTCCTTCTTTTTTTGTCATTTTTGGAAAAAAACCAATTTTTAAAAAAACCGCATGGTTTTTTTAAAAAAAACCGATTGGTTAAAACCGTGGTTTAAACCAACGTGGTTTAAACCAAACAACCCTGGTGACAGGTATGGGTCATAGTTTCAAGTCTTTGTCGCTCCTGGGAAAATTAGAAGGTCCAGCTTTGTTATTGTCCTTCCACAGTAAATTCTATATACGTACGAAATAAATAGGGGATGTGTATTGTATAGTTGCAAGTAAATAAGAACAACACTGTACACAATGTTTGGAATTGGACAGGTCAAGGAACTATTTGAACGTAGTGTAGTTTTCAAAATATATTTGTTTTCAAATAAAAATGTTGAAAACGGTGCATTTTTATTTCAAACTGTTCTCATTTACCTTAAAAATGGATCACTCATTTAATGGTCCCATTCTAGGCACTTGATTATTACTCTGACTGAGCTTTTCAGAGAAAAAAAAAGCTCGGTTTAAAAAAGAAAACATTATATATAAAAAAAAAACATCAAGCATACGTTTTTCTGCTCTATATAGTCATTTTCTGACAATCTGTTTGGGCAAAATTATAAAGTTAAACCGGTCCAGAAACATGCTTTACCTCCCCTCCCCCTTCCAGTTTTACGCCCGTTCTCAAAGGGGGCGTTGAAAGAATTTTCAATCATAAAGGGGGCGGTAGCTGTAAAAAGGTTGAGAACCACTGTTCTATACCCCATAAGCATCCGAAACCGCTCTTTTGACAACAGCTCGCTAGCATTTGAATCGCTAAATATTATGTTACAGTTACAGCATAGTTACTCTGCTTCAGTGGTGGCCGGACAGAAAGAAGATTTATGTAGTCATGAATAATAAACAAACACGCATTTCAGTCATAATATTTCACTCCAGATCTCATGCAAAATCAATGTTTTTAGTTAGGATGCCCACATCATTAACACGCACTTAGAGTCAACTAGCGGGGAGAAAACCACAGAAATTGTATTGAGTCAGCTGGAGTAAAAGGAAACGGAATTTCAATACCTCAACTTGAGATTCCTCTTATTTTTCGGATGAATTGAGGAATTAAATTGTGTGCCGTGTCCAAGACTTAGAGAGCAATTGGGTTTAATAAATGTGGTTTTATGGCTGCTTATTGGTGAATGAAATCATCTTTACAGTTAACATTTACCCCCGTGGGGTAAACGGAAAGTAGATCTATAAATCGCAATCAGTTTAGAAGTTTAAAAAAGTTCTACGTCAACAAAACCCAATCTGCAGCTTGTATGTAGCAACTGAGCCCCTGGACCATAGAAATGCGAACAAAAATCGTTTAAAAAGAGAAATCACACCAAATTAAAATTATGCGCTAAACTTATGTGATATACGCACAAAAGTCATTTTTTTATTCAAAATTAACCTTTACACATTATTTCATTATACCAAAAATTTAATTTTAATACTTATTTCATTATATCATTTATATCAAAATTAATCTCCCAAAAATACAGGAAGAGTGAAAAACTTTGATGTTTCCAAATTTAGGTTTTTCAATGTTTTAACTTTCAAAAACTGCATACTGCTGCATACACGTGTTTCGGAACTTCAAGGAAAGTCTTTTTCAATTACCGCCAGATTTTTAAGGCGTATGATTGCAAAAGAGGAGTAATTTGTTTTTATATCACTTTACATCAGGGTGTTAGCAAACTGTTGCTCTTGGACTACTTGAAATTCTAAAAAGGATTACCCAGTTTGCATGATTAAGCCGTTATTGGTTCAACTTAATTTAAGAGATTACCCATAAATGACGCCATACTGTTTTCAACATATCTATATTAGCCACTAAAAATAAGTCAAACAGTATGCTCCACAGCACGATGCAAAAAGTTTTAACTTGTTCATCTGACGGCGTGGGAGAGCTCTTTCAGTATGTACTACGTGCAAACTGTTCACTGTTTAATGATCAGGGTTTTATCTTAAAATTGCAAAAAGGTTCATGGTTAAAAGAGCTAGAAAAATCTTATGGCAACATAAGAGAATAAACCTTGTTCAAGTCTAACGAAAAGTACTGTTATATAGGAGCGATTCCATACCAAATCAACCGAATGGGGGTCGCACGACCGACTCGGATTTTTTTTTAATTTGGTACACAGATTGATGGTATAAAGGTATGAAAAAGCCCAAAAGGAAAGTTACCTGCTCCACTTATTTTCTGAGATACATGCCCTCAAAGTTTGTCCGCCACGTCAAAATACTAAAAAAGTGATGTTATTTAATCATTTTTTATAAAAAATCGTACTCATGCAAAATAAAAGTGTTAGATATCTATGGAAACTAGTTACTCCAGGCATTCTGAAAAAAAAATACTAGAACGTTCATAATGAAAATTGCCAAGGTACAGGGCTCTTTGAAGTTGTCACCACAAAAACTTGATTTTGCAGATTTTGCTAAAATTCAGGCATTTATTACAAAAAAAGGCAAACAAAACCAAAGGTTTTCTCACTTTCTGGTAGTGTACAGGTCCTCCCTGTAAATTGCTACGCAATAAATTTTTTGGGTTTCTCACTCCTTCTTGGAAATATTTTAGCTTAAAAATAAGCCATAAGGCAAAAAATGCGTTTTTGGCCATTTTTGCAGCCATTTTTCTCATAAAGGGGGAGCAGTAGAAACTTTAATTTTTTTTTAAAACAAGCCACTGATATGTTAGCTATTCACAGGAAAAGAGTTTACTTTTGGTTATTTCTCCCATTAAGAGATATCCTGCTGAAAGTATATGCATGTTTTTCGCGACGACCATATGCTTTTGTTCCCCCCCTCATGGACTTAAAATTAATTAAACCAAAAAATAATGATATATTTATTATTAGCTGTATTATCTACTCAATATGTCATGAAATTTAATTTATTAAATCATTGAACAATAAATTAGATAATCGAGGAAAACAAGAAAAAGTATTTTTCTGATGCCTGAATATTATGCATTCATAATTATAAAGCACTAAATACTTTCTTGAGAAATTAATTAACATAAATGAGCTCTAAATAGTTATATTATAAGCAATACCCAATCTTGTGATTGGGATACTCCTGTTTTTAATTGAAGAATCTCTTGAATATCACATGAATATCAGGAAAATAAATGAGGTCTTTTCGTTTGATGTAGGATACTTTATGACAAATTTCATTTGATGGGCTACTAACTGAGCATGGTGATAAAGAGCTATTAATTTCAGCATCGAATTCCATTTTACCTTATTAACAGTTAAATGTTTATAAAATAATTAAATAAATAATTTAATATAAAGCCATGCTTGAAGAATTAAAATTAGTGCAACTAATTTATTCCCATACTGATCTTTACAAAACTGACATGTGTTGAGCAGTGATAAGAACTGACAAGAATAAGTTTATTCACTAAAATACTAGTTCACAGATACTATAAAGCGTACATTCTATTTTCTAGAAAATAATACTGCAACAAAGAACAAGGGTATAAAGGGGTAGGTACTAAAGAATTTCTTGAAAAATCAATTAAAATAAAGGAGCTTCGAATATTTATCTCATAGACAATACCCAATCTTGTGATTGGATGTTCCTGATTGATGGCTATAAACAGGAGGATACCCTTGTTCTTTGTTGCAGTATTATTTTGTGGAAAATAGAATGTATGCTTTATAGTATCTGTGAACTAATATTTTAGTGAGTAAACTTTTTCTTGTCAGTTCTTATCAGTGCTCAACGTATGTCAATTTTGTAAAGATCAGTATGGGAATAAATTAGTTGCACTAATTTTAATTCTTCAAGCATGGCTTTATATTAAATTATTTATTTAATTGTTTTGTAAATATTTAACTGTTAATAAGGTAAAATGGAATTCGATGCTGAAATTAATAGCTCTTTATCACCATGCTCAGTTAGTAGCCCATCAAATGAAATTTGTCATAAAATATCCTACATCAAACGAAAAGACCTCATTTATTTTCCTGATATTCATGTGATATTCAAGAGATTCTTCAATTAAAAACAGGAGTATCCCAATCACAAGATTGGGTATTGCTTATAATATAAATATTTAGAGCTCATTCATGTTAATTAATTTCTCAAGAAAGTATTTAGTGCTTTATAATTATGAATGCATAATATTCAGGCATCAGAAAAATACTTTTTCTTGTTTTCCTCGATTATCTAATTTATTGTTCAATGATTTAATAAATTAAATTTCATGACATATTGAGTAGATAATACAGCTAATAATAAATATATCATTATTTTTTGGTTTAATTAATTTTAAGTCCATGAGAGGGGGAACAAAAGCATATGGTCGTCGCGAAAAACATGCATATACTGTCAGCAGGATATCTCTTAATGGGAGAAATAACCAAAAGTAAACTCTTTTCCTGTGAATAGCTAACATAACAGTGGCTTGTTTAAAAAAAAATTAAAGTTTCTACTGCTCCCCCTTTATGAGAAAAATGGCTGCCAAGATGGCCAAAAACGCATTTTTTTGCCTTACGGCTTATCTTTAAGCTAAAATATTTCCAAGAAGGAGTGAGAAACCCAAAAAATTTATTGCGTAGCAATTTACAGGGAGGACCTGTACACTACCAGAAAGTGAGAAAACCTTTGGTTTTGTTTGCCTTTTTTGTAATAAATGCCTGAATTTTAGCAAAATCTGCAAAATCAAGTTTTTGTGGTGACAACTTCAAAGAGCCCTGTACCTTGGCAATTTTCATTATGAACGTTCTAGTATTTTTTTTTTTCAGAATGCCTGGAGTAACTAGTTTCCATAGATATCGAACACTTTTATTTTGCATGAGTACTATTTTTTATAAAAAATGATTAAATGACATCACTTTTTTAGTATTTTGACGTGGCGGACAAACTTTGAGGGCATGTATCTCAGAAAATAAGTGGAGCAGGTAACTTTCCTTTTGGGCTTTTTCATACCTCTATACCATCAATCTGTGTACCAAATTAAAAAAAAAATCCGAGTCGGTCGTGCGACCAACTTTTTTTTTTCGGTGATTTGGTATGGAATCGCTCATAGTGAACCTCCTGTGTATGAAAGGATATAACAAATGAAAACAAAACTTTTGCCGAAGCAGTTTCTGTTCTTTTTTTTTTTAATCATAAATTGGAATTATCACAAGGAGGTGTGGAACAGTCTATTATATTTTTTGACAGTTCGAGCAAAGTCTTGCAGAAACAAGGCAGCAGTATTGTTATACATGTTATTAAAGTATCTCAAGATGCTACTCTGCTTTACTAATCAACATCTTTTTGGCATCTTCATGAAACAAACTGATATCAAAATGTGGAAAGACCTGGACTTAAAATGCTTGACAGCAGAGGAAGTATATTTCAAGAATAATGGTGGTTAGCTTTGTTTCACTGGTATACTCTTACTCAGCGATTAGGGGTTCAGGAACTTCGGAGGAGCACTGGAGTCGGTAATTTTAAGCTACTTCTGTATGTTCATAATATTCACCGACAAACAGGTGAAAACCTTCCAACCATTCACCCACTATCTTGATCAAATTACTAGAGCACGTTTTACACCAAAAAAAGCAGCTCTTTATCGAACTTTTATGAGATATTTGGCGTATTATCCGACTGGAATACGTGGAGCAAATTCGAAAATCTGCAAAAGAACACTTAGTGCAGGTATTACGAAAAGGGTCATTCTGTACACTTTTAGATGAACTTAGATTATCGCTGTATTCTCATGTGAAGAACATTGACATTGAGAATTTGTCGTCTTCTAGTGCAAAGAATGCTACAGGCCATTAATTGAGATAATATTTTTGCATAGTGTACCTTCAACACTATAGGATACACTGCGATGCAAAAGTTTAGACAAAATGCAAATATATGAGTAAAAAGAAAACTATTCAGCGAAATGCTTTCAAACTTCTACTGCAGTTACACAATATGGTCCCAAATACGTGTCTGGAGTTTTGAAAAATATAACCGAAACAAAAATCGGAAATTACAAAAGACATTTTTTTTCACTGCTGCAAAAGTTTAGACAAAAGTCAGATTTTATGCAAATATCCCTTGATATGTGATTGGTGGAGGTAAGGCGGGACTTTATTATTCGAATATAAAGTTCAGAGATTGCTGAATGAATAATAAAAATCCCGAAAGCTCTGTAAATCGCGTGTAAAGAAGATGAGAAAGTTTCGAAGCCGGAATTTGAAAATGACCCTACTTTATTATTTTTTTGTCTTTTAAATTGGCTCTAGTATGGTAGTACATAGTTTTTTACTTCGTGGAGAGCAAATTCAGACATGCGTATCGATCAAAATATCAAAGAAAAATTACATTTCTGAAGGACGAAGGAATTGAAGAAACGGTTCGAACTGACGATTCGCCCCTTATTCCTAGGAAACTTCAACCTGGGTCAAAAACAGTACGTGACAGCATAAGTAGATGAACAACTGAATCGAAATGCATAAAAAAAAAAGGAATTGTGCTTGAGTCTTTTCGGACAGAGTGTTCCAAATAAGCAAGATTTTAATGGTAAAAGCAGCACAGCATATGTTCACTGGATCTTTTCTGAAGTCCCGCTAATAGAATTATAATCCATCAAGGCCATCCCAATTTTAATAATTTTCATCAGAGAAAGTAACATTCATTTTTAGTCACGATGATACATATGCTGCTTTTCCCATTAAAATCTGACTTATTTGGAACACTCTGTCCGAAAAGGCTCAAGCACAATTCTTTGTTTTTATTATGCATTCCGATTCAGTTGTTCATCTACTTATGCTGTCACGTGCTGTTTTTGACCCAGGTTGAAGATTTGTAGGAACAAGGGGCGAATCGTCAGTTCGAACCGTTTCTTCAATTCCTTCATCCTTAAGAAATATAATTTTTCTTGGATTTTTTGATCGATACGCATGTCTGAATTTGCTCTCCACGAAGTAAACAACAATGTACTACCACACTAGAGCCGATTTAAAAGACAAAAAATTAATAAAGTAGGGTCATTTTCAAATTCCGGCTTCGAAACTTTCTCATCTTCTTTACACGCGATTTACAGAGCTTTTGGGATTTTTATTATTCATTCAGCAATCTCTGAACTTTATATTCGAATAATAAAGTCCCGCCTCACCTCCACCAATCACGTTTCAAGGGATATTTGCATAAAATCCGACTTTTGTCTAAACTTTTGCAGCAGTGAAAAAAAATGTCTTTTGTAATTTTTCAAATTTGGTTCCAGTAATATTTTTAAAAACTCCAGACACGTATTTGGGACCATATTGTGTACCTGCAGTAGAAATTTGAAAGCATTTCGCTGAACAGTTTTCTTTTTATCCATATATTTGCATTTTGTCTAAACTTTTGCATCGCAGTGTAGTAAAAGCGATTCTTCGAATATACAGGGTGTCCACTCTAATCGTGGACCAATAGCTAATTTCTAAACCGTTAGAGATAAGCATATAGTTTATTTAGGAAAAAATCTCCAAATTACGAAAGGAATTTTGGGTCTATTCAATGTTTTTCAAAAAATCAAATTTTGAAAGAGTTACGAAATTTAAATTTTTATACAGCCCCCCAGTCCTATTAATCATATTTAGTAAAACATTCTTGACACTGTAACGTTTAAAACTAAAAAAAATCACTCTTCTACCACAAAAATTGACCGAGTTATGACGTTTTGAAAAATCAAGATTTTGAAGGATTTCGCATACGGTCCCTTAAGCGATCGCTCGATGACGTCATGAAATAATGCAAAATCTTGATTTTTCAAAACGTCATAACTCGGTCAATTTTTGTGGTAGAAGAGTGATTTTTTTTTAGTTTTAAACGTAACAGTGTCAAGAATGTTTTACTAAATATGATTGATAGGACTGGGGGGCTGTATAAAAATTTAAATTTCGTAACTCTTTCAAAATTTGATTTTTTGAAAAACATTGAATAGACCCAAAATTCCTTTCGTAATTTGGAGATTTTTTCCTAAATAAACTATATGCTTATCTCTAACGGTTTAGAAATTAGCTATTGGTCCACGATTGGAGTGGACACCCTGTATAGTTTTCGTATTTCGTCTCATTCACATCTATTTTAACTGAATTTAAATTTTCTTTGAAATCGCTTGGAGGAGCAGGACGTTTCACTGGTTTGTAATACAGTTGTATATTTTGGCATGCCGGAAGCGGTGAATTAGCACAGACTATTTTCCCGTCCAAATAAAAGCGTTAATACCATTTTTATTGATAAGCATTGGTAGCTGAAAAAAAAGAAAAAAAAGGCAATAAATTGATTTTTAATCATTTTTTCGAATAAATTTCTAGTAGTGCTACGAAAGACAAATAAGCAGACGACAAATAAGTGAAGAAATTTGCAATTTTCATGCAAATTGGTCAAGTATTAACACAGATATGAGCATTTATAGGATCTAGCGGCCGCCATCTTTGATGACGTCATATGGGAAAATGTAACAGGTGGCGGATGTCCACCCGAGTCTGACAGACTTTCTGGGACACCTACTAAACATTTTTGAAAAGAAATTCTCCCTACTTAAATTTCCTACAGAAGTGCTGAGCATTTATATAGCATTTATGAGAGCGAGCGGCCGCCATCTTTGATGATGTCATAGCAAAAAAACGCACCAGGTGGCGGATGTCCACCCGAGTCCAAAATACTTCCTAGGGCACCTACTAAGCATTTTTGAAAAAAAAAAAAAAAAATCTCCGTACTCAAACATTCCTACAGAAGTGCTGTCAGATCCTGGACTATTTATTTCGTGATTGATTACGTTCCTGATGAGAATTGCCCCCACTCAAATTCACAATCTTTGCTTGACAAAAGTCTTTTCCTTCAACCAGCTGGTGTTTTTACGAATGTAAAGCATAACCTTTCAGTTTAGCAAACAAACAGATGCAGGTTTTAAAATCTTTTGTTTTAAACTCGTCTACTCTAAACGTGTTGAAAATAAAGATTACAATGCATCTGATGTGAGAGCGATATTACGAAAGGGTCATTCCATTTTAAA